>JAHREE010000150.1:1214666-1254518 GCA_033628505.1 Tringa tobata
AGGGCTCGCACAGACACCTTAGCCCTGTAAGTGCATAGAATTGTCTGGGTTGGAAGGGACCTTTAAGACCATCTAGTCCAACTGTGAACCTAACTCTGATAAAAACCATCACTAAACCATGTCTCTAAGCACTATGTCAACCCGTCTTTTAAATACCTCCAGGGATGGTGCCTCAACCACTTCCCTGGGCAGCCCATTCCAATGCTTAATAACCCTTCCAGTGTAAAAGTTTTTCCTAATATCCAATCTGAACCTCCCCTGATTGCCAGGTCTGTGTCATCTGCAATTTAGTGCCTTTTAGTGTCATAGTTCTAGGTGGGAGTTTGATGCAGACTTGCTGTCACTTCACTCTTCACAGCTCCAAGTTGTGACAAATCTAATTTTTGAAAAGCCATTGAGGGGGAGAGCAAGTAGCAGCGTGTGTTTCATGTTATACGTACACAGCGTACTACCATCACAGGTATTTTTGGGGAGGGTAAATACATAATTTCTATTTTGTGTATTCATTGTAAATTACTTCAGCAACAGCATCGCTCGGTACAACTGATGGAAAACGTCCCATGGTCTCCAGTGAGGGTCAGCTCAGGAGCACGGTCATAAGGAGTTCCTGCTCTGGCTTGGGCTCTACAGCAGCTTCTTGAAGAAGAGTGCAAAAGACCGTAACAAAACACAACTATATTGTACTAATTTCAGGTTAGGTATGTATTTTAAGTGAGAGGATCTCTTGTATCTACAGTTCAAGTTCTTTTGAAGTGTTTCTCAGCGTGGTAGGGATGCTCGTAGCACCTCTTGCCAGAGTAAACGTTATTCCTCAATCATCAGCCTGGCTTTTCTAGACGTTGTTGAGTTACCAGCACCGTAACCCAGCGCTTTGGCGTGTGGACTCATCTCCACTGAGAACTATTGCAGCAGCCTTCCCCGGAAGGGTTTGGAAAAGTGTTATTGTTGTTCACCTTTAAATTGGCTCTTTTCCCTGTTAATTTACCCTTGGCTTCGCTTGGTGATCCGCTTCCCGGTGTTTCTTCTGCAGCGCGTGACGGCGGGGCTGCCGTGCACAGCCATCGGTGCTAATTACTGCCTGCCTAACTAAGGTTGGGTGTGAAGCGCATCCCACATGGAAATAATTTTATGACTACTAAAAATATTTTGGTTTCAGTTTTTCCTTTGTAGTTTCACTTTCCAGCTTCGAAGGGGGGGGGGGCACAGAGAGGGGAAGAAGCACAGGAGCACATTAGTGAGGTTTGAGTTGAGTTTGCGTCGCAGCCAGAGGTCTCCTCTGTGGCTTACAGCAAGTCACGGCACGTGGACCTCTCCCCTCTGCCGTGACACGGGGTCGGGGTACTGCCCTGCCTCCTGGGAAGAGGCAGCAGGGGTTTAGTGGGATAGGATGACGTGTGATGGCTTGTGATACCCGTCACCATCCCGTCCAGCTCTTCCTCCCTCCTCTGCCGTGTCCTTCTGGGCTGCAGCTGGTAAGGAGTGGGCGAACGGTGAGAAGCTGGATCAGTGGGGAGCGGGGGTTCACATGAAGGGATTTGAGTTCACACGGACCCTTTTCAAGCAGTGGAGAATTCAAGGCTGATGGTCACAAGTAAAGTTACCACCGCTTTGTTTGTGGTGTTCCTGGCAAGATGGCAGTGTGTTCTTAAATTGCTGGGACTTCAAACGCAACCTCCGTTGGCTTTAACAGCCTGCTGGATTTTGCATGGTTGTGTCACAACTTGCTTTTTCTCACAACATCACCCTGTTTGTGCCTTGGCTTCTCCCCGTCTGTGGTAAGATAGCCAGACTAATCTGAACCAGTACCTTTAAAAAAGCTGGTTGCTTTTTACCTGAGGTGGAAAGAAATGCAATATTAGAGTGACAAAAATCTCATCAAGATGAATCACGTTAAGGTCTGTCTTCTGCTCCTGTGTTGGGTGGCTTTTGGCCAATTGGTTCATGGTGACTTTTGAATACCTTTTAGGTGGATTTGCTGCAGGCTACGTTGTGAGAGGGTTTGATGGGTTTGTTGTTTTGGGGTTTTTAAATCCACGTGTCCACAGGTGACTTGCTGTCCTGCCTGAGAGTAAATTTTCACGATACTCAA
Organism: Tringa tobata; assembly: GCA_033628505.1. NCBI lineage: Eukaryota > Metazoa > Chordata > Aves > Charadriiformes > Scolopacidae > Tringa > Tringa tobata. The sequence continues at coordinate 1,216,756 of JAHREE010000150.1, forward strand.
ATGCCTGCTTGTTCCTCCCCTTAGGGCAGAGCTTTCTATCTTTATGTTGTTTAGGGTGGTGTTACGTGGTGACTTTCATGAAGTATGAAACGCGTCCTCCAGGATGGGAGGCTGTATCCTCATCTCAGTTCTGCTGCTGGCCTCAGTGGCCTCCTCGCTGGCCCAGGGCCTCGGGAAGGTTCGCTGGAGCTCAGGTGCATTGCCAGCCCCGGGTGAAGGGAGCAGGGAGGGAGGAAGGAGGCCAGTACTTCTTGCTTTTTCCTTTGGAATAAGATCCTAGAGACAGGGAGCCAGCACCATTACAAATGATTCTGTCATTCCATAGGGTGTCATCAGGGTAATGAAGGAATGAGGTGGGTGCTGGTCTGGGAGCGTCTCCCTGTGCTACTCAGACGGGACGTGACCTTCACAACCTGAGAGCTCTGTCACCGCAGTGTGCCAGTGGGGCTGTCACACCTGCGTCACCTGGGGGTCCGTAGGGTTTAGAAGGGTCACAGCTTCAAATCTCACTTCTGCCATAAGCCTCTCTGAAGCCTTGGCCAACTGGAGGGGACCTGGGGGTCCCTGCCCATCCTCTGCCCATGGAAGGAGAAGCTCCGCTCTCCTCTTTTCTTTTGTCCCACCCGAGCTTCTGGGGATCTCTGACTATTTTCAGTTGATGTTCCTCATCAAACATTCAGCAGTTGTAGGTTTAATGTCTGCAACGCTTTAGGGCCAACTACATGATGACCTGCTGCCAGAACTCCTTGCGTTTGGCTCCTGCAGTAATTTTTCTCCACGCTGGATTCCACTCTGGCTTTGATTGTTGAGTGGGTGTAATGAGCACCTCCTGCACTGCTGTAACCCCCGGCACTTGTAGCACAAACACTCTGTGAAAATGAAGAGCAGGTTGAAATTTGCGGTTGGTGCGTGAGATTCTGGGAGGAGTGAAGAAGATTGGAAAAGTAACAGTCAAGTTTGAGTCAAGTTCCAGATCCCAGCCTCTGCCTTCTCACGGCTTCACCTCCTTTTACGTGAGTAGTTACTTATGCTTTTTTGGTTCTTGGGTTGGTTTTTTTGAATTTCTAGGTTAGTGGGGGTTTTTTTCAGCTTCATAGATCTGCTGCATCTAATAAGGACATTTTAATTACTGAAATCGGTTATCTGTTGTCCTTACTCTTGTCTCTACTTTTTTATAAACTATTAATATGAAGATGATTGTAATAATAATAATGAAAAATGTTGCCAGCATAGTTTCATAACTGTAAGTCAAAAGGTACAAATCCACCTTTGGAATCAATGTATTTGTTTTACACGTGGATGTGTTACAATGCTCTAGATGTGCCTTTTGGGGAAAAAAACCAAGCCCTTTTTTTGGCATTAGATGCCACCCGGGTGAGCTCTGCCGCAAGGCCCAGGGAAGATTTCAAGGCACCGCTTGCAGAGGCTTTGGCTGCACGAGCCCGCCTGTGCTGGCTCAGCAAAAATTACAAATCCTGACTGATGAGCTACCTCTGCACCTGCCATTTGTCCCCACGTGCTGCTCCTCTCCCCGTGTTCAGGGCCGGCGCACGCTCAGGTACATTTCTGTCCTGCTGGTGCCACCACAGCTCAGACCCAAACCGAGACCCAGCCTCCCACCAGCGCACTCCATGCAGTGACGGCCCTTTGAGGAGATCAGGCGGATGGGTTTCCTGACACCCAGGTATAATTTGTTTTTAAATGTGTGAAACTCCTCACCTGCTTGAGTGTGCAGGACACAGACCAAGAGCTTTGCGTGTGTAAAAATTGACTTCTGTGTGCAGCAAACTGCAGGTGGAGGCTGAGGGGACCAGCAGGCAGAGCTTAAGTCAACCTGATGTACTGAAAAGCCCTTTGCAACAATAGGTGGAGTGGTGGGTTTTGCTGTTAGGCTGCTTGAAAATGTCCATGCCCCCAAGCAGGCATGTGGAAATAGAACTGGCTTACATCTCTGGCAGTAAGTTTTTAATTAACTGCAGTCGGTTGGTTTTAATTACTTTCCTCTTCAAGACCACCTTTTCTGGGAAATGATGTCTTTCAGCATGTTTTCTCTCAGCTTCCATTGCAGTGAGCGCAACTGTATCTCCAACTACTTGAGGTAATGTCATACCCATCATGACTGACGAAACCCTCCCTTGGCTTAGTCTGACTAGCCCAGCCTCACTAGATAATTACTGCTGCAGGATGAGCCTCTAGGACCCCTTCTGCCTTCTGGAGGCTTGGCCTCAAGGAACTGACACCTCTGAGCCTCCCTCTTGAGTATGGACCTTAATTTCTACCCTTGCTCCTCAAAGTGGTGTGCTCTTCCCTAAGACCATGCGCCTCTCTATCATGGCACCTTTTGTGAACACAGAACTAAGCCACCACCTGAGCAGCACCAGGGTAAGACTGTCCTTTCCCACCCTGGATGGCAACACCAACCCACATCTAACAAAGCTTCTTTGACTTTCACAGAGCAGCCACAAGCCACCTTGAAAGCCATCAGGCCCTCAGCTTGTCCATTACCTGTGGAGGAACCTTGTTGGTGGTACAGTGGGGTTAAGCCTAGGAAGTGAAGTCATGCCTGGAATACACCTCACAGGTAAGGTAGGCCACCATGTGCTAAACTCCCAGTGGGCTCCTTTCAGTGAAGCCCACTGTTCTGGTCGGTACCTCTAGGACACGGCCTACTTGGTGTGAGTCCTGCCCTTGTTTGGCCCAGGCAGTAGATGATAAACCATGCTGAGGCCCACAGCCTTTTGCCAGACCCAGCACCCACAGTCCTCGCCCCAACACTTGCTGCCCTGAAGGGACATTTTGCCACACGCATTTGTTATTTTTTCAGCAAGGCAGGATAACGGTTTTAAATTGGAAGAGGGGAGATGTAGATTAGAAATCAGGAAGAAATACTTTCCTGTGAGGGTGGTGAAGCACTGCAACAGGTTGTCCAGGGAAGCTGTGGATGCCCCATCCCTGGAAGTGTTCAAGGCCAGGCTGGATGGGGCTTTGAGCAACCAGGTCTGGTAGGAGGTGTCCCTGCCCATGGCAGGGGGGTTGGAACTGGATGATCTTTAAGGTCGCTTCTACCCCGAACCATTCTGTGGTTCTATGAAGTCAGACTCACTGAAAACAAACGACATGTAAAAGGAGGGGGGGCCCTGACAACACAAACCAAAATTAACTAGACATATGTAGGTAAGTACTAGTGATTACATGGCTCTCTGAAGGAAAGCAGTGGAGCCAGAGTCATTGAAGGCCAAACACGGACTACTGCCAGCTTCGTGAAAAGAATTTAAGAATTTATTAGAAACTGTTAAGCACTACACAAAACTAGTTTTTAGAGTATTTTTTTTCTTCTCAGTAGACAGCACTCCAGCCGTTCCCTACAAACACTGAGCTGTGGACGCTGGCCCCAGATCCCTCCTCAGGCTGAGCCACGGGAGCAGCAGGCACAGGGAGCCGGCGGGAGCAGCGCAAGGAAGGCCCTCTCCTCCGTTCACGTGAGTTGACAGTAGGTGACACGGTTCTGTACTTGTTTTCCTCATGGCAATTGGGATGGAAGGAATTCCTGACGCCCGAGAGGCATCAAGGGGGGGCTCCGCGTCCCCAGCGCTTCACCGTCAGTGCTCCTGCAGGGCGGGACCTTCAGAGGTTCAATAAATAGAAATACAGCTTTCACACTTTTTTAACAAAAACCATGACCCCGTGCCTTCTCAGGCAGCCACACCAACAGAGCCCTTACTGCTTTTCAGGAAAAATAGGAGAGTCTATATATTAAGGCAATGCATTTCTTTTTTTTTTTAAATTTGACATAGAAATTGTAACGAACTGCATATTTTCTGAGTATTCCATCATAAAAAATAGAGTTACGGATCACATGCTACTCTACCCGATATTCTTCATTTGAAATACAGTGGAGCATCACTATAGTCACTGCCCCAGCAACGTGGCAGCAGGTGACAGCTGATCTTCCAGCCAGGAGCTGCAAAACAAGAAATGAATGACCCCCCTCTTCCCAGTTTAAACCCTCCATTGGTCCTTCCCACCCAATTTCCACCTCTCCTCTAAAAGGAAAAAAAAAAACAACCCAACTGAACCCCATAAAACATTTATCTGTCTCCTGAAAGGAGCTTTATAGCAAGGCTCAACTGTATAGAGTAAAAAGATATAAAAAGTCATTCAAATCCAGAGTCAGAGAAGGAAAATGTATTAAAAATAGTTACGCACGGCGTGAGAAACCAGGAGAGACATAGCAATTTGCTACAACATTTTTTTTTTCCAAAAAGTGCTAACCCATTTTATCTTAAAATAGTTCAAGAGATCATATAAATTGCTACCACACTGTAAAACCGAGTATTTTGAAAAAAATCTAAAACCTGGCTTGACTGTAGAAAATGTATTATATCTGTTTCTAATTTACATAGTATTTTTCTTTAGGCACACAAAAATAAATATAGACAGTCAAATGCTTCATTAAGTCTGTAGAAAGCTATAGTTAAATCTGAGTGAGCAATTGTGATAAACATCACATTTTTTACACATATATCTCTCTCTATATACTCATGTGTGTGTACAAGGGTGTGTATCCCTTATTTCATCCTCAGGCTTCTGTAAAAGTTACTTACAGGGTAAGACTGTGTTTTCTGCCACCAACAGTTAATTTGGGTACCAGGTAATTGAGGTAATTTCTCAGAGAAATTGAGGTAATTTCTCAGAGAAACAGATTGATGCTTTTTGACAAAAATGGTTTATTCCTGCTGTTGAGCCCAGGAGCCCTGGAATTCTATTTGTGCTGTCTGGGAGTAGGGAACAACTACTTCTATCTCAGAGGACGGCTCCTTCTCCACCCAAATCCAGAAGGATCCCAAGCTGCTCTTTCCATAAGGAATGCGCACCTACCTAAGAGAGTGGTTCAGCACCTCTCCCTGCTGGTACCTCAGTGAAGCTGGTTTTACCTCCCTGGCTGTCCCCACACCTGTGTGTGACACCTCTGCCACCCTCCCTGCCTAACAGCGCCCAGGGAAGGAGAAAAGCTGCACCTCACCTCGGATGGTGCCCACTCCAGGACACGGGTCTGCTGCTCCACCCTACCGGCCCTGCTCAACAAAGGCAAGTATCATGCAGCTAAGACTGGCACAACTGGCCGTCTCTGATCAAGCCTAGGAATACATTCCAGCTGGTTTTGATTTTAGTTGAAGAAGAAACTGATCTACTTTTCTGACCATCCAGCTCTCGCTTGCAAATCCCCTAGTGGCTCAGGGCAGGGTCAGACCCCAGCTGAGGCTGTCAGCGTGCGGTGATGGAGGGCTCTCAAGCACATCAGTTATTCAAGGTCATCCCACTACCTTAAAACAAATTGAAAAACGTCACAAACGAAACCAAGCAGCATAATTTTTATTTGGTGTTACAACAGAGGTGCAGGGCCCAGGGCTTTGGGCACCGCATTTTTACTGTTTATGATTTCTCTTTTTAAAATCCAAACAGTTCTCCTGTTCAGGCGACTCCATGTGCTTTTTTTTTTTTTATATACACATTATGACCCCTGCATTCAGCCTGTCCAGTTAACGCTAGAAATATTTGTCAAGGCAATACATTATTTTATCTTTGCTATAATTAAGGAGAAATCAAAAGAAAAAAAATCTTCCTTTAATCTGACCGATTACACGTACTGTACATACCTGTTCCAAACCCAGGGTACTCAGAAAGAAGTTTCTAATTTAATGCACTCTGTTATTCAAGTCAAAACGCTGTACATCTAAGTATCCACACAATCGTACATTCCTAATGATTCTTCTTTACACCTTTATTTTTCTTTTTTTTAGACATCTGTTTTTAAAAAGGAATAAAGAAGTTGCCCTGTAGATCTATATTTCTTTAGAACAAAACATTATATACTACATTGAAAAATAATTTTATCAAAACCAGATTCAAATCACTGTCATGTACAATTTTTTCAGTTAACGGTTCATGTTGAAATTGCACTTTGCAGATAGAATAAAATTAAAAACTGAAACCACGTTCTATTTCATTTCCTTTCACAGGAGACTGCCTCTTCGGGATTTTTCTTCCGTGAATGTTTATATTTGTCTACATACGCTTTCACTAGATTTGCCACTTTTGCAGAATTAACTTCTCCGCTCTTGCTATGACAAACCTACAGTAGTTTTAAAGGAAAAAAAAAAATAATGTTTGAAACACTGCTGTTCATTGGCCCTTGTTTCATGCTATTTATTCATCTTCCCAACGCCCTGGGTTTCCCCATCCAGGCAGGACACCTTGGAAAACTCCTGGTACTTCCCCAACTGCTCCCCAATCCCCATTCAGCTCTTTTAAACAATGAGTGAGTCACGTTCTGAGGAGCTGAGAAATCTCTCGTGGATGGAGAAAGACCAAAGTATTTTTGCTTTTCCTGTTCCCCCCTCCCAGCAACTACCAGTTGTTCCCACAAGATCCAGGAAACCCACCCCAAACCCCAGGTCAATCGCAACGTACGCATTTCGGATGAACAGATCAACTTACTTTATCTACAGCTTTGCGCACAATTTCTTTGTATTCTTCCTTCGTGATGTCTTTATTTTGGTAGAAAGGCTTAATAGCTAGTTTGACCTCTTGCGCCGCTTTTTCTTGAATTAACAATTTCTGATGAAAAAACAAACTTGAGTTTTAATTTCCAGTGCCTGCGTATGTATCTCTTTATTCAGCACAAATTAAAACTTCACGGGTCAAAGTTACTCCAGAAGCCCAGAAAACCACACTCCCCTCGCTCACGTTTCAGCTCTCAGGTGAGCTGCCTGTCCTCTACTAAGCAGAGAATGTTGTCCCACAGCAGCTTTTTATTCATAATAGTGCTGCTTTAAAGAAAACTATATTAAAAAGAGTCAGCTTGCTAGTTTAATGTCCTGCAGCCACCATGGAAGTATCACGTGTATGATGGTATTAAGTATATGACACAGAAGGGCTATTGTCACAGTTTGCTATTTTTTAGTATCTCTTTTTTTTATATATAAAACATATATATATATATTAAAAAAACCCCATATAGATATAGATTCTGAACTTTGAACTTGCCTGGTCCTTCTTGGAGCTATCTGCGCTGGCTTCCACTGTTACACTCGCTTTGTTTTCTCCTACTTTTACTGCCACATTAGAGCTTTTGACGTGACTTGACGACGTCGCGTTCCCCGAGCTTGGTCCCTGAACTGTTCCCACGCTTCCCAGGACTGCCGCTGGAGCAGGCAAGGCTGGAGCACTCATGTTACTACTCACGTGAGCAGCATTTGGAATACCCTGTTTTAAAAAGTTATGGGTAGTTAACACGTGACAACGTGACTTTCTAGAAGTCTCAGCAGCTCTAGAAAGAGCATTAACGCTACATGCTTGGGTTCGTTAGCTCATTTCCACACTGTCCATTATTATGGAAGGTACAGAAACTATATTGGATCCACTCAAGGGAAAAAAAATGAATATAAAGCTTGAAAAGTAAGGCATCCTCCATGTCACCTCCATGTGGTCGCTCAATTCTGGCTCTGATGCCACTGAGAAAGCAAGCAAAGCATCCAGCAAACAGGCAGGGAGGGCACTGGCACAAGGGGAAGGGAGCTTAGGGCTGCACAACCTCTGCGTGCCACAGGAGAGCACAGGAAGCCCCGTTCTGTGTATCAGAGTAAAGTTTTTTTCAAAATCAGCACCTAAACATACATGTAAAAAGTTACCTTCAAACACACTTGCATTCGTGCATCCTAATGAAGCTGCTTTGAAACCATTTATTTTCATGTTCCTGGATTTCAAACGCAAACAAAGCGACAAGTCTACTCCAGGCTAGAGGTGAAACACTGGCTGAAGCACCAGGGGCTGTTCTTCAAGGAAAAGCCATTTTCTGTACGTTTCCAAACACCACCAAAAGACCACAGGCACTGTTAATACTTTGCAATGGAAAAATTTAGTAGCTCTCAGACCTGAGATAGAGGTCATTTTTAGTAAAAGCCAAGAACACAACACATTTCCCCAGGGTAGGCTACCCCAAACGCAACTTTTTTTGCAGGTAATTGGCACTACTTATTTTCACATCTGCATTTATCCAGATGGAAAATAATGAGAGAGGAATTTGAGCTCCTTGGAAAGGCCACAGCTATTGAGCTGTTACAGTCAGTACACTAAAGCTCCCCGGTGTGTGCTCTTCATCTTCCTTTCAAAGAGGAAGGGCAGGTGGAGCCCCACAGTATTCACTGATTTGTATTGTGCTACCACCAAGGACTCGTTCAACGAAAGCTCAAAGCAAAAGCAGCAGCAGCAGCTCCCAAGAACATCCAGGTGCACAGAGACCGTTCCACAAGAGCAGGGAAGAGCAACAAATACAACAGGGGCTTTCCTAACAGACAACTGTATGTCGGAGCACTAGCAGTCTTTATAGGAAGGTTATTTATTGCTGCACCTGACACTGTATTTCAGAGAGGTTTGTAGCCTATGTTCTGACTTCTTATATTTTTAGAGGTTAAACCTACTGAATTTCCAATTGTGAAAATATTTTAATTACAGACAGCAGGCTTTAACGAAATCAGCAAGCAACATACCAGCATTTTAGTTCCAAGAATACCTTACTGTTTTACCTTGCAGAGTATTAAAGTATTTCATCCATCTGGCCTGTAACCCCACCCTGTATCCCCCATAGTACTTAACTCCTTTTGTTCTAAGTTAATGAATATGAATGGATAACAGCAGCTGGAAGTGGAAAAGGATGCAGGTAATTTATCAGTTCCCTTCAAATCTTTAGAGAGGACGCATGAAAACAGAGGGTTAGAAATCACTGTAGTAAGACATCAGTTTTTCAACCTGGAATGCAGGGAAAGCATTTTAGGTGAGAGCAGGCAGCCTGCAACAGGAGGAAAGCACAAACCTCACTCAGCCCCCGAGGAGCCCTTCACACGTCACAGACGCAGCGTGACATCCCCTCGTGGGGCCATGCATTCTCCTGGAAGTTGTTCACGTATTCCTTTCCCTGATATGAAAGCTCTTAATACATAAACAGCTTGCCACAGGAGGAGCTCACATACCCAGAGGTTGTTTTAAGATATCTTGAGAGGCACAAAGAGATGGTTTGACCTGCTCCAGGCAGGGCAGAGTCTTTTTGAAAGTGGAGAAATGAAGTGGGAGTTAGGTTGGAACAGGGCATGCAAAAACAGGAGAATCGGGCAAGAAGGGGAAATTAAATATACCAAAGAAAGCTTGGAAATTTTTAACAAAAAGATGCAAAAGATTAAACAGAAAAGAAAATGTGTGTGTGTGGGGAAGCTGCTGAGATACTGACAGCTGGCGAATGGAAGTGTGGAACAAATGGGTGCCACGCAGTACTCGACAGCTTTCCTCTGCTGACACACCACACGGGATGAGAACCACAGCAAAGGGGCTGGGGCCGCTTCCTAACGCTGCTGCAAGGGGATTCAAGCATAAGCTCAAGAATCAGATTTTGAAGGGGAAACCTTAATTTTGGAAACAGGACAATTTCAAGAAGAAAAAGGTAATGGACAATGTTGATGGAATTTTTCAGCGTCCCATTCCCAGCCGGAACACCTCATTACCACAAAACCCCAGTTATGGTGGCGTGTATTATTATTTAAAAGCTACAGCCCCATAACAACTGATATCCTCGTGGATACTTCCACTTCAAATTTGGTGTGGGGTGGAAAAAGCCAGGCAAGAGAGAAAGAAACGGCAAGTATAAATTTATCAAGACTATGGTATTTCCATAGAAGAAATCCATAACTGATAGTCCTTCAGAACTGCTCTTGCCGTGGCTTCCGCTAAAGCCTACCTGCAGTTGTTTTCCATCCTGCTGGGAAGCGATGTAGCTGACTTGTTGAGATGGTGGGGGTGGAGGTGGAGGCGGAGGTAATCCCTGAGACAAATTAGCGGGAGCAGCTACCTGTATGAGAGGCACTCCGGCAGGGAGGTGCATGGGCATCGGAGGGTGCATGTTGAAAGGGTTTCGTGGCATATTCATCATGGGAGGAGGGACGCCCACTGGGTACGGGAAGATGTTCATGGGTTGGTGCTGCGCGTTCACTTGTGGCATTACATTCATCTGCTGCTGCATCATATTGATTGGTAACTGAGAACCGTCGCTTTGCTGGCTGCCTTGGTCTTTGAGGTTGGGATCTGTCAAAAGATAAAACAGACAGCGTATGAAGCAGAAAATCCCTACTTTATAAAGTGGAAGTGGAGCCAGGTGTCTGAACTCTTCGCGAAGGACGGAGTATCAAAAAGCTTAACATTATTACACTCCTCACCAGACACGTTACACAGCCAATGCTGGCTTCTGAGCTTACAAGGTTTGGGTTACTATGGCAGCCTGCATTTTGAATTTCTGTTTTCTCTACTTGTTCCCACAGCACAGCTAATAAATTATTTCATCACAATGAAAAGAGTAATTCTCCCCTAAAGAGCAGGAAGACAACCTAACTTATCCAGCTTCTGCAATTGCAGTCACACCTGATCCCACCCGCAGTGCCCTCCTCCCCTTGGCCCGATTCACCCACACTCACTGTAGCCCTTCCTGGTAACTAGAGAAATACTCTGCTCCTTTGGCTTTTTTTTTTTTTTCACTGAATAATGTATCATCCTCAACCAATTTCAAAGATGTTCCTATTCAGAAAGAGTTGTTCAAAACCCCTGTAATGGTACAACAGGTGAAGCCTAAAAGTAAAAATAACCTCTGGGGTGGCAATTATTTAAAAAATTGCTACCTCACTCTTAACAATAGGAGCCAAAATATTAAACTCTAGATACAAGCAGCAAACCTTCCACAAGTCAAGAAATTAGTTCTGAGAAAGGGCTGACGGGTTATAATTAAGATATCCTTCCCTTAAAGTCCCTTCCTTGAAGAACCCTGTCGCTTAATTCACAGGGACTGGTATTTAAACGCTTATGCCTCACCCCAAATCACCTTTTTTAAAGATCATGGGATAACAGAATCACGGACGTTGAAAGGGACCTATGGAGACCATCTAGTTCAACCCCCCCTGCTCAAGCAGGGTCAGCAAAAGCAGGTCGATTGCTAACCCAGCCTGTTTTATCCAGTTTTGACAGATGACTGCACTGTTCTCAGCTGAATTCATGTTCCAAAAGTGAACTGATCCAGAACAATGTGAAATAAAGTCTGCAAATCACACAATACTTTCAATTAAAGGTTTGATAAATTTTGCCTGCAGCAGGCTGAAGGTTGACAAAGTTGCCTCAAAACTAAGAAGCCACCAATGCAGCGGTCTCTGAAAAGAGGGAGAAAACTGCTGGCATATAGGAGGAAAATGGATAAAAACACAAGACAAAATGAGAAACCAATGGGAAAGTGCAAGTGCGGTTGCCTTCAGAACTGGATTTTACAGGTTTTTAAATACAATAGGCATCTGTGTCTTACTTCAGAGCATTAATTATCTGTGATTCTGAACAGCTAAGAAGTCATCCAATCTCATCCACAGTTAACTCACTTTCAGGCTTTTTTCTGTCAGGGTGGTTAGTTTTTTATAAAATAATCAAAAGTATTAGGCTTTTATTGAGGCTTTCGAGGAATTTTACTGAAGTAAAAGTACCATTTTTGCATTTCTAAATCTCCCTAGGTTTTTTTAAGCTTATTTAAAAACAAGAAAAACGTCAACATAATGATTTGTCATCTCTAAAATCTACTGTGTGGGTCTGCACAGGCAAACGCAAACCTCCTTGAAAAAAATTACCCTTTTTAAAAGGTATGCGGAGGCTAAAAGTAACCATGAAGAGGACATGCTTTCTCTTCAACCAAATCGATTTACTTAAGTACCACTCTTCAGATGCAGAGTCTTAAATTATGTCTAACTTTTAAGCAAAACCAAAAAGCCATTAAAAGGCCACAAAAACACAAGAAATCCCTAAACTCCACGGCTGCCATCCTCCATATTGCAAAAAGGCTACCGATTCACCTCAAATTATTTTGAAGAGCTAATCAACTCAAGATGGGTCAACGTGACTAGGATTTTACTCGGCTATTGCAGCTGTGACTAAGCTTTTAAGTTTCAAAACTATGAATACCTTGTTCAGGTGTCTCCTCTTCTTGTCTCATTCCCCATCCAGACTGTGGGCTTGATGAATTGCGTCCTCTTCTTGAATAATAATTCTGCACATCAGCAGGTAAAGTCTTTCTTACAGCCCAGCTCGATGCAGATGTCCACCCAGATCTGTCAGCAGGCGTATCGAAAGAGTAATCTTGTTCACTCTTACGCTTGTATGGCTGATGCTCTGGGAACCTTGAAGTTTCATTCCCAGAACCATTTGAGTTCCCTGAGAGAGGTTTTCTATTTTGCCAGTGATTTTCACTCTGGTCTCCATACATGAAACCACCTCTTCCACGCCCCCCTCGGCCACGCTGACCTCTCCCTCGATTCGGGATCCAACCCGAACCAAAGTTTTTATTCCAAGAGTGCCCTGAATTATCATGCCTGCCGTCTTCCCAATGTGGTTTCTCTCTCTCTCTGTTCCTGACTTCAGGAACCGAGTTTATTCTTTCCATTACCCAGTCTGGACAATCATTCCTCCGCTTGTCGGAAGAGCACTGATCCTCATTGGTTTTTTCTGCATTGTCTTTCTCTTTTTTAAGACTTTCATTCTGTTTCTCTTGATCATTTCTTCTGTATCGATCATTTCCTCTTGGACTTCTCCAGCTGTCGTTTGACCATCTCTCTTTCCATCGAGGTGAATGACTGTCCCTCTCATTTCTAGAGAAGGAAGAACCTTTATTTCTTGTCCTAGATCGTGATCTTGACCTAGATCGTGACCGTGACCTAGACCACCTCCTATTTCTTCTGTCTCTGTCACGATCTCTTCTTTGACTATCTCTATCACTGCTTCGAGATCTAGATTTTTGCCTAGGAGACGAATCCTTAGTTCTTGACCGAGAAGATGACCTCCTGCTTTCCCTGGCAGTTTCCCTTTTGGGAGATCTAGACGGTGCTTTTTTCTCATCTTTGAGTGACTCTCTCTTTGGAGAACGAGATGAGGATCTCCTTCCCTCCCTCACAGCTTCCTTCTTGGGTGATCGTGAGCTCCTATCTCTGGTCATCTCCCTTTTAGGGGATGGTGATTGAGATTTCCTGCCCTCTCTCCTAGAAGGAGACCAAGTTGTTGATGGAGAGTGAAACCTAGACCTTCTAGTTCGAGTCTTTTTCTCTTTTTGGGGTTCTGCCTGGCACTCTCCTTCTTGAGGAATACTTTCATCTTTTTCTTCAGAAAGTCCTGAAACTGATGTATAGTTTCCTGCATCACCCTGTGAGGAGTTCACTTCTCCTTGCTCTGTACTTTCAGCTGGTGGTAACGGCTCAACCTGAGGTTCATTCTGGTCACTACAAAATGAGTCACAATCCATCGGTATCATTTCATTGTTATCTTCACCGAAATGCTTATGTTCAGCATTTACCTGGGGTGACTCTGAAGTTCTACCCTCTTCACTTTCTGGCATGGTGTTCTCTTTTAAGGATTGTTCTGATGTACTGTCTACAGAAATATTGTGTACTAATGTGTCTGGTTCTTCATCTTGATCAGCTTTTAAGTTTTGAATATTTGTACTTACACAGTCTACTACTGTTTTTTCTTCAGCCTCAGAATAATCTATTTCTGTGGCTTCTGGATGCTCAGGTAATTCACTTCTGGGGCTCTCTAATGGCTGATCTTTTTCCAAAGGTTCTGCATATTCCAACGATTCATTTGCTGGGCTAGCTACTGGTTGATCTATTTTTGTCAGAGTTTCTACATTCTCCATCGATTCACTTTGAGGACTACACAATGTCTGATCTACTTTTTCAGAAGTTGCATGGTCACATACTTCACCTCTGGGACTAGCTACTGTTTCTGTTTGTTCAAGAGTATTTTCACAGATATCCTGATTCTTATGATCTACATTTTTTTCAGTAACATCTTTTACTTCAAATTCCTGGCTTTCATCCCCTGAAGTCAGTACTGGAGGTTCTTGGGCAGAAACACTTACATCCATGTTATCTGAAGTATCTTCATTGTTGTCACATTCTCCTGTAGTTTCCTCAATTTCTACATGTTCACTACAGCTTTCCAATCCGTTAGCAGATTCTGTTTCCATGTTATTGTTCTGCAGAAGGCTTGTGCTATTGCTCTCATCATCTGACTGCTGGTCTTTATCCAATGTTAGAACTGCTTCAGACTCAGCAACATCATCATCTTCCACTGAATCACTGGACGATTTTTCAGAACGTGCAGAACTTCTCAGTTTCTTTTTAACCACAGGTGTTTGTTGTTTAGCTGTTCTTTTAGACTTTCGTTTTGGAGGAGCCTTCTCTGATTCTGAAGGAGATTTATTCAGAGATGGGTTATTGCCATCAGAGGCACCGCACGCAGAACTGCTTGACCGAGGTGAGCTCCGAGATTGACTCAGAGTCTCATTTTTGCTGTTTCGTGCAGATCTTCTTCTAGGAGTAGTGTTCACCAATTTCCTTCTAGTTCCTCTAGTGCCAGATGAACCAGAAGCTTGCTTTTTCTCTTCTCCTTCTTGGGTACATGCAACAGCATATCCTTTGCCTAAAGATTCTAAGAAAAGCAGAATATATTAATAACCATTTATCCAAACACAGTTAAGAACATAAAAAGACCGGTTTAACAGATCTCCTCAAATAATACAATTTAAGATTTAGTAGGAAATGCTGCCACAGCATCGTTTTGGTTTTGTTTTGTTGTTGGTTTTTTTTTTCAGTGCAGGCTTTTTCTTTAAAGAACAGAATTAAACCAATGAAGTGACACGTCAGACATCTAAACACACATTTTAGAAGCAGTATCGGCATGGCTACACGGACCGTAACGGCATTCACAATGAAACCACAACTGAATTGCTGTTCAAAGATAGTCGGTAGTTAAGCTGTTAACTTGTTAACTCTGTTGGCACAGAGCAGCTCCCATCATTCTAAAATGCAGGTCTCTTGGCAGTGAAGCCTCAATACTACAGAAATGAAGCTCAATACTACAGAAAGTGACATTTTTCAATGGCCATCAGTGGATGATCTCATGGGAAGCAGTCGATCAGAAGCAGCCATGGCAGCACACCTCTCCACAAAATCTGATTTCAGACAAACCCATTCACCAGTTTTAAGGCAGAGACCCTGCACGCTCCATGGCAAACTGGACAAACTCTGCTACAAAGTCCCCAGGGTTCTTGCAGCATCTAGCAAACTGAATGAGGAGTGCAAGTTTTGGTGCATGAAAACACCTAAAGCTTTAAGAAGAATGATCTTAAGCTGCACACAGCAGCACGGGAGCTCTTGAGTAGATACTGTAATAATTTATTTCCCGCTATCCACAAATTAAGAAAAGTCTCTGTAGGGAAGCCAAGAGTCATATTCACTGCAAAGGGAACAGTCGGTACTCCCGATACCTACAAAAGCTTGTGAAGGGCAGCTCAGGAATTAACAATTGGTAATAATTAAGTAAATATACTTGAATTTAATAGTCACTTCAGAACTAAATTAATTTCTTGAGATGTCTGTTAATTTGATTCTTACTTTGTGTAGACTTCAGAACGCATCAGGAATTTGGTGTTTAAATGAATTCTTTTTGCAGTTTAATTTTCATAAACAAGTAGTAGAAACTTGCTAAGAAAGATTAATTTCAATGGATTTTGCAATGGTTTTATCACATTGCACTTGAAGTCTTGATTCTAACTCTCTGTATAACATTATTTCCCGTGTTTTTACTGCACTAAAATATTTGTTAAATGTATTCTTAAACGAATTATGTAAAAATCAAATAGGAATAAGACAAGTATGTAACAGCACAAAATCCTCTTTCTAACATTTACTAATTTGTTTGCAGAATCAAAACCCTATCAACTGTCTTTTAAATGTAAACTTATCATCTGATAACCATAGTGCTGTAACTCCACAAGCACTCATTAGCTTTTAGAAGGCTACAGCAGAGCACAGGACTATAATCACCTCCTCTGACTTCCCTTGTAAACACAATAATTTGACTGAACGTGAGAAAAAAATACCTGGTTTTGGTTTTCAGGTGTTTGCTGATCAAATTACCACTTAAGAGAATGAAAACCAATGGTATCAATTGTATAGAAGGTACCATGTATTTAAAAGACAACAATGTGTGTGGTAAAGAATTTCCAAAGGAGTTTTAGGTGACTAGCACTATTTGAGGTACCTACTGGAAGAGCCTCCCCAATAATTTTGTTAGGAAGCAGTTAACCAGCAGTTATTCAGCCACATGTGGCTGTCTCAGATGAACTATGTCTTCAAACCTATTACAGTAGCCAGGAAAACAAGTCAGATAGTAAAAATTTGTAATGACATATCATATCTGTGATGATTTGCTTCAACAGGCAAGAAATCACCCTGGCGTATTAAAAACTCAGAATACAAATGGCATGTGGGAATCCTGACAGAATTAAAAAGGCAAGTAATTTTTGTGGCACTTTCAAAGTTCACTTGTGAAACGCAAGCCTCTTTTTAGCATTCCATACTACCTGTAAAATTTTAACAGACAAGCTTCACAAGCTTTGGACTTGGACCAAATACAAGGCATTTCAGTTCACTGACTCTTTATTTAAAAATATTTTAATCACACAAAAGCACTGCATAATGCCAGCCTAAATCACAGCAGTATTTGTAGATTCACTGACACATTTTCAGGTCAAATTAGTAAAACAACTATTTAATGGTAAGAGAATCTAAAAACTGAAGCATCTACAGGGAAGATTCAGGCAATACAGTTAACATCACCATCACTGATATTTGCATAACTCCTTGCACAACCCTGGAAGCAACTGTCAACTACTACTCTGATGCAAGATGGTACACTTTAGGTGTGACCAAGAGGTGGGGGAATGTGTGTAAAAATAAAATGAAAAAAAAATGTTTATGCGACCATTTTTCAGACACAATTTAGTACGAATCACAAGATCCAGTTTGCTTTTTTTTTTGTATACGTGTATATTCAGTATTTTCTCCATTTTTCTCCTATTCTCCACCTTTGCAGAAAGTCCCAGTGTCCTCTCTGTTTCCTCCATCTCTCATACTTCCTGTAAACTCTTCTCCTTTATATATATTTGCCAGGCATCTCTAACAGTATTCAGGTTAGGCTTCTTGCTTTTGTCCTTACCTTTTTTGTGCATGGCTGTCTTTTCCTCAGTTTCTATATAAAAACCGAATAGGGAAGGAACACTCACTCAACAGAATGTGAACAAAATCCTCAAGGGACATCTTCACATCCGACTTACCCTAGTTTCACTAGGAAATCTGAAGACTCTGTGTCTTACTTCCTGCATGCCAGTAGGAAGTCTTTAAGTCAAACTTGAAAGTGACTTAAATCTTTAGTGTTGACATACTACAATTCTATCTTGATGACTCTTTTACACTTTGTCCACAATATAAGTAATATATTAAACATCTGAACTTCAGTTCAGGTGTGGCAAGAACACATGGAAACATATAAACCAAAAATATCTGGGGAAAAAAAAAGATTTCCTTTTCTTTTGTTGTCAAGACTCAAACTCAAAATCTCCTGCCTCTCCCAAAAGATAGTGTAAGGGATTTAGTTCCATATTCTGCTTTAGGAGTTGACAATGTTGTCAGTGTTTCTAGGTCAGTTGCTGATATTATCAACAGCAATTGCTCACATGTCCTAAATAGTCCAATGCAGAAAAATAAATTTGGAGCTTATTTAAATATTCTTTGTCTTTCCATTGAGAGAAAAAAAAACAACTTTGTTTTGGTTTTTTTGTGTGTTTGTTTAAAAAAAATGTTTCTGATGTACATTAACAAAGAAACCTGACCGTGTAAAGTGAAGTCAAGAGATATGAGCAACCATGTGTACTCATTACCACTAGAAGCAGAAATGGTTAAGCATCAGTTAAATTGCAGTGCTGAACATCAGAGGCCTGAGGAAGCAACCTATCATTTTTTCACTGGGGAATCCAGAGGTGAAATAAGTACCTTTAACAAGAATGCAGAAAATGAATGAATCAAGCATCTTTTTCATGATCATTCTACTACTTAATTCTGTCCAGCAATTCACTCACTTCCTCACAATTTTTGTAAGCCAAGAGACCCAAATCTCTCCCACCTCTTTGCCTACTAGTCAAATAAAAGTAATCTAACTCCCAATTCAAAGAGGGCATTATCTCTGGCCTTAAAAAAAACAGCACTCCTTTGTTTTCACTTCTTTGAACTTGTGCAGCCTGTTGGAAGAGAAACTACATTCTTGCTGAGTATGGAGAGAGAGGCTGTAAAAGCAACTGGAGGAAGGTAATTCCTTCCACGTCCTTGTCTT
Organism: Tringa tobata; assembly: GCA_033628505.1. Taxonomy (NCBI): domain Eukaryota; kingdom Metazoa; phylum Chordata; class Aves; order Charadriiformes; family Scolopacidae; genus Tringa; species Tringa tobata. The sequence goes on from JAHREE010000150.1 coordinate 1,235,050, forward strand.
CTGCTAAATTCCTGACAGACCCTGAGCTTGAGCACCTTTGCTTTTTGCCCTGTAGGGCTTGAAGGCATATTGAAAGAGATCCATACACTGCATTGTTTCCTGACTACTCTTCTTCTCTGTCAGGAAACAGTTTGTTCCTCGCATTGCATAATATACCATTGAAATATGTCAAGCAATTCCTAATGTATCAAAAGAGATCTTAAACAACAGGAAAAGGGAGTTGTAACATGAAAGAAAGTGTTGGATTTAGAAATGGAATTAATCTTCAAATGAAGAACAGTTATGCCAGTTGTGGGGAGACTGGGTCATCTTCCATATTGGAATTTCTAAATTAAACCAGCTGGTTTTGAAATAAAACCAAACTGCATCAAAACAGGTTTGTGGTTTTTTTTCCTGTTAACTGTAAATATATACTCTGCTTTGATTTCTAAGAATCATGTTTTAACAATACTCCACATGAGCTATAAATAAAACTTACAAAAAAAAAGTTTACCAATGTTTTCCAAAGGCCTGATATTTGTTGGAAGAATTGTCCCTGCCACTGTAGTAGAAGTGAGAAGAAAAGTCTCGGCTTCAGCTCCATAAGACATTAAGGGAATTCTGGAAAATTAAAAGGATTAACATTAGTTGTTTTAGCTGTCTAGAGCAAGTTTTGGAAACAATTTACAAAACCAAAACAGTAGGCAACAATGACACTTCCAACCACATCACAGTTGGAGAGAAAGGCAAAGCTGACAGAGAACAAAACTTTCCTACTCTTATTTAATTTCAGGTTTATATTAAGGTCTACTCTAGTAAAAAAGTTCAGGCAAAGTATGTTATGTTAAAGCAATATACATTTCGCTTTCTTCAAAGCCAAACACAGAACTGTAACAAAGAGTCCACTCCAAATTAGTAGGCTATAATACTGGAAACAAAATTCTGGGCACTGATTTAGTACTTCAGCAGAAGAACAGCCTTTTCTGTAGAAAAATGAGAAACAGTCTACACAACAATTTAGTAAAAGCTTGTTTTTTCCCCCTCCTAAACATAAAAAATGAACATATATATATTCAGCCTCCCTCAGCAAACCTTGGGCAAAACCAGAATTTTATTATAGATCAAATCAATTAATCCCATGCCAAATTTGAAGTGTTATATTAAGATTCTCTGCATTATGAATACTAAACACATACCTTTCAACTCTAGCAAGCACAGATGAACAGGACAATTCCAGTTCTTGCCTCTTCTGTCTGATCACTGCATCTACTTCTGTGAATTCTGTACTGAAATACAAATTTCACACAAAAAGTTACAAAAAGTAAATATGTACTATGACGATTTTGTATTTCAATAATTGCTTCTATCAATGACTTTTTTTAAAATTTCACTGTATGGGAACTCTCAACAGTCATGATGAAACTATGCGTTGTTATTTAGAGGGAAAAAAAAAGCAATAGCAAACATAACAGAAGTCTTAAATGAATGAGGCACAGAATGGAAAACAGGAGATGAAATGTGTCTTCTGGGGAGTTAAAAGATAGAGAAACTTTGCATCTTTGACAAATTAATACTCTTATATGGTTTTTTTTCTGTTTACAGCAGACTGCTAAAAAACACATAGACACAATAATTTTTTTATTAGACCATATCATTGAAATAATGTTCTTCCAGACTATTCTTGTTCTTCCATTTTCTCAACCAAAACATTTTTTTTTTTAAACACCTGTTTTTAAGTATTAGGCTCATTAAGCTAAATTGCTTCATGTATGTTTAAGGTATTCCTCTTGGAGTCAAGGAACAACAAGAAAAAGATTGTTTCTGACACAAAACAGGGTATTTACTGTTAACTGTCCAGGTTTCAGCTGGGACAGAGTTAACTATTTTGCTGGCAGCTGGTGTAGTGCTATGTTTTAGATGTGGGATGAGAAATACTTTTGATAGCACAGTGGTGTTTTTACTTGTTACCAGGCAGTAAAGGACTTTTCTGCTCCTCACACTATCCAGCCAGCGAAGCACAAGAAGTTGGGAAGGGAGGATGTTCAGAGTTATCATGTTTGTCTTCCCAAGTAACCGTTACGTGTCATGGAGCCCTGCTTTCCTGGAGATGGCTGAACACCTGCCTGCCAATGGGAAGCAGTAAATGAATTCCTTGTTCTGCTTTGCTTGCACATGTGGCTTTTGTTCCACCCATAGAATCATAGAATCATCTAGGTTGGAATAAACTGTCTTATCTCAATCCACAAGTTTTCTCACTTTGACTTTTCTGATTCTCTCCCCAGTCCCAACCGGAGGCAGCGAGTGAGCGGCTGCTTGGTCCTATCTGCGACTAGGGTTGAACCAGACACTGTTTGCTAACTGCTGTTGTAATAGCAGGCCTAACCCTTTCCTATCCAAGGCTTCAATTCAGCAAACAGTTTAAATATGAGCTAAAAATAAAACTTAACTCCTATTGAATCAATGAGATTAAAAGCACATACTAAGTATTTTAATGCTGAACACACGACAAATTAGGTTGTGCCCTTAATAATACTAATTTTGAAGTGTTTGTGTTTATCCTTCATATGCTCTTCATCAAAATATTTTAAGGCAGTACATACAGACAGAAGAAGGAGGAACTACAGCATCTACAATACAGTGACCCAGCACTTTATATTAAGCACTAGTATATACTAACCGGTCATTTCTACAGCTAAAGAAGGATTCTTCATTGCTACCACCAGCTGGAAGTGTGGAGAAGAAATTGGTTCTGAAGCACTCATTCCAGCAGGTCTGTCTTCTGGGCTACAAAAAAAAAATATTATGAATTACAGACGTCCATAGTAAAATAATTAACATGTAATACATGAAGATGCACTGAAATTAAATCATGTCCGCAAGACTTTCGCTCACAAAAGGTAGGCACAATCACAGCTCCATAGTTACATGTAGAGATTTGCAGTTACAGCAAACAAATTTTTATTATTCGGTCTACATTTTCAACACCTGCTCCTTGCAGATAAATGTTGTATTTTATACAGGTGTTCCATGGCAAAATCTTTAATGCTCCATAAAGAAATTGAGAATAAATGAGCACGATCTTTCCTGTTTCACAATTCCCATTTCTGGTACCTAACAAAGCAGAGTAAGCACAGCGCTAGCACCTTCGGGCGGACCCCTTTACAGCAGTTCACTGAACGTTTGGGTTCAAAATTACAGGAAAACGCAATGTAAGTAGCTGGGACTCTCCTTTGCCTTTGGGTAGGCTTACAAAAATCGAAGACTGACTGGTGCGTCTGTTTACTGGGCCCTCACAGAAAGGCACAATACTCAGAATCCACTTCATATTTCAACAAATACAACCTCCTATTTCGATCTCAATGCCTACCACCTACTGTGTGCTACTGTACTGCCCTTTGATTGTGTGCAGGAAACTGTTGCTGTCTACTGGGCTGGCTGCAGGGCCAAAAAACGATGAATTATAACCCTCTGGACACTTTTCCCAGACTGACCCACTTACCTACACTGACCCATTTTTGCCTTTTATATCCCTTCACCTAAAGCATGAATGCCACCTCGAATCTGACTAAAACACTCCTGTTCATTCCCCATGACTGGCGTTTTAAAATGGTAACTAACCGAGTCTTCCCCTCATTTTCTTTCAGAATATATTTACTCTGATGAAAAACGAGCTTTGTAATAGGACATATATAAATATATGTCTCAAGTATGCAGTCATTACCTATATGCTTCATCAAACCTTGGCACAGAGAGCTGGTTTTGATCGGAACATGCCCTATTTCATCACTGTGCAAATTTGAAGTTTCTCCTAAAAAGCTTTTGGGTTTTCAAGCTATCCAGATGTTCAACAAATACCCTTATGAAGTGGCTGCTATTAAATCAGTGCTTTCTTTTTAATTCTTTTAAATTTTGGATACTTATTGAATAATTAAGCTCTGTACCCCCTCCTCAAGGTTTTTAATGGCTCTACTTTTGTTTATGTGCCTTTTTTACAACAGGTGCCATTTGAGACATTAATGCTATTAAATAGTGCACAGTAAATCAGTGAAACTAGATATGAAAGCATTCCCCACCCTTGAAATCAACTCAGAGGTTGATCTACTACTAAGCCAAATCTTTCCAGTTCAAAACCTCTTCAATTCAATGAAAAGTACCTTTAATTTTATATGGTAAGAGAAGCAAAATTTCTAAATACCTGACCTAGAAAGGGAAGGCCAGAGCTAAAGATATCCCTAAGAACGATGGTGTACAAGCACCAAAGAAAAGTGACAACTCAGGCCACCAGCTACTGAAAAGACACATGATGTGTATGTGCCCATATACAGTCAACAGGCAAAACAGGGACTTTGGTTTTCCTCCAAATTTTTAAACTTCAAGTAAGACAGAATGGTGGGGAATGCTGACATTTCCACTTTAGAATGAAATTTATGGTCTAGAATTACCTCATGCAAATACATTTATGGGTATAACTATAAGTAAGAAAGCTCTGATCACAAACTTGTGTCCCAGAGACACTAATTATTTTTGAAAGGAGGGAAGGCAGAAATCAAACAGAGCCTTTATAGTACCTTCTAAATTCTGCATATTATAAGCCTGTATTATAGGTTAAAACTTATGAAGTAAACAAGAAATTCAGAAATACAAACATTCTCAGGAGTAATCTCCCATGAAAAAAACAGCTTGATGCAAACTAAAATGCCCATGTCTTATTCATATAACAAATTACTTGGTTGATTACAATCACATATTTTCATGAAAATAGTGAAAACCTTCATATTCATATGATGGTACTTGGCTAAAAGTTTGTAGCTCATACCAACTTCTTTTGGTGAAGAAAGATGAAAACAGAGTAGTTACAGTATCTTATAATGTAACATCCTAATCTTAATGAAACATTTACCACCACAAAACTAAATGTAATCTGAGAGAGCAGCTCATATAACCCAGCACTACCTTCTAATTACTTCCTTCAAGAAAAAAAAAGAGACAAAGTAACAAAGTTTGGATCATACCAAAATTAACAAACAGAAGAGGTTAACCTTAAAAATAAGCAGAAAGATACTTTTTAAAATGTTTTCATGATAAAAATGTTTACAAGTGTTTCATTATCAGAACCAACCTTGTTTATCTTCACAGACAAAGCTTTCTTGTTTCGTTTATCAAACAATATATTACCTGTGTGGAATAAGAAACAAAACTGTGATTATTACTTAACATAGCAAGTTTTGTCTAAATCATTAATACAACGAGCTGTTAATGAAAATGTATCTTAAATGTATTTACAATGTGTTTACATACAAACTGAGTAAAATTAACATTCATGCACCTTCACAATAGCTTTTTATGTATCAAGCAGTTTTCACCTCTTCAGATATTTGCTGTTTCATAAGTTATGAACACACTTATGGAACAATATCTATTAAACAAGTCTCTTAAAATGTTGGCCCCAAAATATACCTAAAGTGCTTCTTGTGTCTGAACTCTCACCAAAAACTTCCTGTGAATAAATGCCAGTCATTAGCCATTCACCAACTGTCTGATGCAGAAAATGACTTTAGGCTGAAACAAAATCCATTTCTCTTGTGACTGAAACTGAAGAGGCAGTCCTTCCAGTGAAATAAGAACAGTAGTTTCACATACTACAATTTTGTTCTCTTAAGTTCCATGCTTCTATTCCTTACTATTTGGTTTTCATATGCAAATGCAAGTAATTAAAAAAAAATATTATATTGGCTCAGCAAGAAAAATTCTCGCGTTCCATAATAAAAACCAGCAATTCTAGCAAATGGAGGACAAATACCAACTTACTGTATTTTTTCTTCACAACTTTGCTTAATTTTGCTGTTAATGGCCCTCTGTCTGGACATAGAGCTCTTCTGCAAGATTAACAAGATATTACAGAAGTTATTTCTGCGCATATTTAAGCTAACTGTATATACATCCAAACAAAATCAGCTCCTATTTTAAGGAATTTTTATTTTGTGCACATAAACAAGTTCTGACTGCTATTAAAACCTGAACTTGCATCATGTATAACATCTCCCACATATTAAAAGCCACAGTGCTTCAAAAAGTTTACATATGGAAAAGAAATATCCATTTACGCAACAAAAGTTAATATCCTGTATCAAATCTGAATGCTTAATTTTGCTTTATTTCATGGCAACACGTGAAAGATGTTACAATCTGCTTGTATAAATACTTTGAAGAATATCAAAGTCAATGGCGATTCAGAATGGTGAGGTGCAAAGATCAGTCTTTTCTAATAAGAGCCAGAAAAGGTAATTAACTTCCAGTTATCTTTTCTGCAGTGAAGTCTGCTTCAAATTCAATCTCAAGAACTCTGTATATATCATACATTCCATTAAACACTGACTTCAGATTATCACTATTTAGTGAAATTTGTCTGTGTAATCCTGAGCTTCCCCTTATACAATAGTGCAAAGGTGACAAGATAAAGCCTCTTAAAACAGGAATGGTATCTCCACAACTCCCTCTCAAACTGGGTAGTAAAAAAGGAACACCAATGTTTATAACATGCGAGAAAGGGGATGTCTGTTTACATAACTGAAGATTTATATTGTTAAAATATGGTCTTAATTCTAGTTAAAAAGAAATTAGAACTGCTTGAAAAATGCACACAGCTTAATGTAAGAAATGCATTGCTCCTTATTTCTTCCTTGCTATTGTACATATTCAAGTGTGAATTACATCAACGATAAAAGTAAAGCTGAACTACCACTGATGAAAAAATAGTTTATTTTAAAATAAACTTAGTTTTTTGAAAAAATTCCAGGGTCTTCATTTTAAAAGAGCTGAATTTATATTTTGAACATTACAACGACATGCTTAGTTTTAAGCGGACAACCAACCTCATAAAACTTCTCATCTTTGCATGGCTATATTTTCCCTTATTGCAGGCACAGTTTTCCTCTTCTTCCTTCTGTCTTAGTTGTTTTTTAACCTGAACCTGTATTGAAAAATAAAGTCAATCCAATCTAAAATCTCTGTACACATGAGCTTTAAATACATTCAAAGTCTCTTAAGGTCTACAGAGCTCAAACAGAAGGACTCAAAACCATTTCAAATCATTACTTCTTTAACCTCGCACTTTGCAGATTTGAATTTTTGTTTTTCATTTGTTTTTCATGGAACGGAAAAACCCCCACTTTGATATGTATATTGGCTTAGATACATACTAATTCCACAAGACCAAATACCCCTGAACATTCAAACTGCCAATGGCAAGTATCTCAAAGCTATGCACTATCTTCCATTGAGAATTTGGAAGTTAAGTTTTTTAAACTAAGCTGGTTGATCTGAATATACTAGGTTCAGCTTGGGAAAATGCTGAACTGCCACTCAATTTCAAATGCTTCCTCATAATCAAAAAACACCGGATTTCCCTCTATAGTAAAATAACTTATGGGCTTCATATCATATCGGGGTTTTTAGACATCTTCAAAATTCTAAGCAAGCAATATACTTTTTATTACATACTATGAAGTTACTTCAATGGCTGCATTGCAATAGTTTGCATTAGATAGTCTGTATTTCTTCATTCTAGAATGCTAGATTTATACACAACTCCTTAAGCCAATAGCATTCTAATGATGAGTATTACAAAGGGAAAGCTGCCAATGCTCCAATTGTGTCCCTGCTAACACTGACCATGGTGTCAGCATTTTTCAGTACACATTCCATCTGCCCCTACGGCTCCAGTGGCTCTTCTTCAGACCAGGACCCTCGTTCTCTGCCCAACTGTTTTCACTGCAGTTCTATGGACAAAGAACCTTTCAAACTATACTTCGACACAGTCTCTACACTCTTCCCAACGAAGAAGAGTTTATCTTCTGTTTATCTTGTTTCAGCTGCTTCCCTGATTCTTTAGAAATGAAGATAAAATATGCTAGCATAATTTTCTGTGAGAAGGAATTATCTGCGGCTGTCAGCATGGTGGTTCCTTTGCAGCTGACTGCCTGCACCTCTAGAAGTACAAGAAATGGGTAGTGGGAGCTTGTGTTCTAAACATAGCAAAATACAAACCCAACATCTTCAGAGTTATTTATAACCATAATTTCATAACTGTACACAGAATTATCAGCATCTTTCTATATACATTTTCAAGATCATCTATCAGAATCAAGTTTTATTTTCCTACTTGATAAACTGCTCTCCATAGAGTATTCAAAAGAGTTGAAAGCTGAAAAAATTCAGAAATTTAGGTTGAATGAGGCTTAGCAATAATTAATTCATCTTGCCTTCATGTGGTTTTGTGTGTGAATTGGAGCCTGTGAACATACAAGATTCACCTCAGCTGAAAAAAAGGCAAGATTGCATGCTAATTGATATAGCACTTGTTTACAAAACCTGGTTAAAAAACATTTTGAGACCAGTTACTGTACTTCTATTCTTGGATATATCATGAACGCTCAAAGATACTTTAAAGTAGCAATAGCAGCTTTATGATTATTAATGTAAACACTTGCTTTGAAAAAATAATTAAGAATAATTCCTACCTTCAAATATGTAATAGAGACATTACAGTAATAATTATTTTGTTAGGAAAGCTTATTTAACACAGATGTATGAATAGAAGACTGCAGCATAACTCAGGTGTTCCTACAACTGAAGTTATTTAAAAAAATAAGTCTGGAACTTACCTTTATCTGCTTTTCTAATGCATCAACCCTGCATACTGCTCGAAAGGGTCTCCGATCAATAGGACATGAAGCCTGTGTCTGAAAAATTATTTTTCTTATTGCAATATTTGTAATAAGTTAGGAGAGGTCTCAGTTTTCTATATTTTTATTTGCTATTATAGTAGCTTACAGAAACACACAAAAAATTGTGACTTGTTCACAATAAGAATGTATTTGCACACATTATCCATACACTCAGTATTTTGTTTCACAAAAGTAGATTTCTCCTTAGGGGAAAATCTAAAGGAAACAAGAATGCAACTCAGAAGTTGTGTTCAAAGAAGGGAAAGCATTTTACATTGTTAACTACATTTTTTTATTTTTTAATCCCTGTTAAGGAACTTGATTTTATACCAATACGTAAATGTCCTTTTCACTTTTTGTTGTTTTAATGTTCTACTTCTTAATGTTCTTTTCAATAGAAAGTGTTGGATCATTCCCCTGCACCAAACATAAAACTGGGAGGACCAACAGCAAACAGGGTAACACCTTCCCTCATCTTGCATATCAATTTGACTATACTACATCTCCTTTGTGGCAGTCAGCAGAGGGAACAGATTCCTACGTGTGAGACAACAAATGCCTTTGCAAGAGGATGGAACTAGAGGTTATTTTACCCTACAGTTTGATGCAGGTACAGATCTATTATTTTTTCTCCAGACACCTAAGCGTCCTCTTATTGAGGCTGCACTACATCAGACAACACACACACACAACAACAGAATGTTATCAACAATGGAACTGAAAGTCCACCCAACTGGATCATGTAGTGAATCAACTTTTGGAGAAATCCATAGTAGACAATATTTGTTGCTAGAGAACTGTTTATTCATTTAAATTCCATATATGTATTTGTGCAGGGTTTGGTGAGTTTTCTTTATTTGTTTGGGTTTTTGTCACCTTCCTTCCTCCCTCCCTCTCCCTTCATTCCATCAGTCTTCTCAGGCTCAGTTGAGAACTCTTCTAAAACAAAGAAAAAAAACCAAACAACCATGCCCAGGCTCCAGCCCAAATTCATCCACTGAATAAGAACCAGTATATGAACTGTATGCCTTAAGGGGCACGCAATTTCTGCCCTTAAGAGAGCTATCAGGGTACTGCACTTTATATTTATAGAAGGAAGACGCAGTATTAGAATTGCATAAGCAGCTATGAGAAACTTGCATGTGAACTCTGCCCTGAAATTCAGTGGTAAACTTCATTCTTGTCTTTTCATTTGGGATTCCCCCCCATTTCCAGATCGTTCTGTTCATTTCTCAGTTTCAAAGAGTGCTCAACTTCTTTTTCACCTACACAGCCCCAAACCTTGGGCATTCAGGCAGCTTCTGATTTCAATTGAAGTAGACAGAACAAAGTTAGACTGATTAAAAAAGGAAAAAAAAAAACAACAAACCACCAAACAAAACCAAAAAACCCCAGGGGTAGTTTCACGAACAAGTTGTTGAACAAGAATGTAAGTTAAAGCCATTACCTCTCCTTTTGATGCTCTGGCATTTTATCCTAACTAAAAACTTCCCCCTGTTGGGGGATACCATTGTTCCCTGCAGTGTCATGGCCTTGGTTAAGAAAAGCATATTGGGTAATTAAGCCAGTTCCCTGAGGACTTGGATCATGAAGACAGTTTTTGTCCTGTAGTCAACCTAAGCTACCCCACGCTAACATAGCAGTGTATTGTTCACTTGGGATATCCGATAGGATGCAATGCACTGTAACCACTGAATCAGCTGCAAACTCAGGTAATACTTTGATTCTTAGATATACCAGACTGTCAAAGACAGGCAGGCAGAAGTTAATTTTCTTAGCCATTTTCAGTCTCATTTCAGGATTTAACTTGGCTGAAAAGTAAGTTTTTCCAATAATACAATCTGTTTCTACATAAAATTTACACATGAATATTAAGTTATGTTCCCATGTTTAAGTCACAGTAAGTTGTGTTTATTCTTGAAATGAAGCATCATAGAATACTGAGTGTTACAAGCATTTTTGCTTCCCTAGAAAAAGTGTTTACTGTTGTATGTTCAGTTCTTCTGGACAAATGTTTAACAATTTCATACAGTTATACATAGTAGTAGAAAAAGAGGAAAACATTCTGGAAGAAATCAAAAGCTACCATTAGGTTTGGCTGTGTTCAGAAACAGCAGATGTTCTTTCCACTCCCACTCAGTTGCTTTTCATAGCCCCAGCATTATCTGACAGCTCACAACAAATCTCAAGAGAAACTCTTAGTAAAGACAGGACAGTCCCATGTGTGCCCCCTTCCCCTCCAGCATCATACAATTGTTGGGTAGCCCTGAGGAAAGCTAGAGGTTTCTTCATCTATGTAACATAAAATCATAGAGTGGTTAGAGTTGGAAGGGACCTTAAAGATCATCGAGTTCCAACTCCCCTGCCATGGGGCATCAGCTCTCATCTGTCCGCTAACATATAAGAACAAGCCTTTTAAGCGGAAACAGAGAAAAAAAAAGTTTCCCCTGTCCTTTTTCCCCCCAACAGCAAGAGTCAATTTGTGCTGCCATACAAAGGAGTGAGGGGGAAAAACCAAAGTTGACTACATTTCTACAAGAAGCAATCATGAGGAGTGGTTGCCTTTCACTCATCTCTTTTATTTTTTTTGAGAAAATGTTTCAGTGACCAAAGAAGGTGTTGAGTCTTCTTTCATTCAAGGCCAGTTAGCAATTCCTCTTTTATTTGCTTTCTGTTCAGGTAGCATCACAAATAATAGCAAATGTATGCTGTCCTTTTTGGGGAAAAATATTTCAAACAAGAAAAAAAGCCATTGAGATGGAATGAGTCCAAGCAGCAGCTATCACTTTTATTGGTCGCAAAGGACGTGGGGTGTGGGATGCGTGACAACCTTAGAAGAACCACGGCTTCACACAATATCTTCCTTTAACATAGCTCTTTAAAAATCAGAACATGTATTCTTTAATGTAATCATCAAAATCATTAGAACCTCACAGCTGGTATTTGTGAGTTGCTTTGCTTTTCTTCCCAACAGCACGTTTCTTGGAAAAACACAGAATAGTAGATCAGAACATTCCAAAGTGTCTTTGATTGTTTTACTCTTCACACACAACTACTCATAGTTTTCATGTTAAAACTGGTAACTCTGCAGCGATTCATTCTTTCACCTATCCTGTGACATCCTGAGAACTGTCTTCATAAATACGTAAGCATTCACGAAGTCTGCAACCTCTGAAAAGCTCCATGAGCATGTGCATGTTTTTCTTAAGTTTTCCAAAAACTCATTTTATTTGTTTTTGATGACACTTTAGAAAAATCTTGCTTTTGCTCCCCAGGTATAACTTAACGTTCAATATTCCTGTAACTGCTAGAGCACCCCAAACGTGTCATCTCTAAACTCAAGGAGTAAGTGTCGCTCATTTTAACTGCATCACTTCAAAAAGCATTTGAACAAAGTGAGGCAGAAAAAAGGCTGAAGCAGCTCCTATATTCCAGCTGGGAATTTTCATAAAGTTCCACAAATAGGTACAAGCTAACCTCAGAACATATTTGGCTGATATCCCCATCTCATCAAGTTCCATGTTACAAGGTTTCATAACAAGTAGTAACAAGATGTGAGCATGGAATAAAGTTGCTGCAGTAAAACCCTTCCCCTATAATTTGTTCTTCCTTCAAGTGGCCCTTAATAAAGTCTGTTCTTCAACTACTGTATTGAAAAGCTGATTCAAAAAGAAAAACGGTCCTGCACTCTTTACTGCTTCTTTATTAGAGGGCCTGTTAAGCAACACAAATAATACCAGATTCTCATAACTAAATTCAGGCCTAACGGTGAAGTTTAGATTGTAAAAGTAATGCCTGTGTATGTCACTCCACCTAGTAATAATAGTACACTAAAAAGCCCACAACAGTTCCACCTCCAACTGAAAAGGGAGGCTGTAAGAACACATACAGTGAGAAACACCTCTCCACATCTCCATGAAAGAAATGCAGGAGCACAACAGGAAATGCACTGTTTTCTAAAAGCATGTAAAAACCCAGGATTACTTCTTTTTCAGTCTACTTAAAAAAAGCAAGTACCTTTAAATTGTTTGTAGTTATGCTTTAGGAAAGCAGAATTTCTGACAAGAGATGTTAGTCTTTTGGGGTTGTTTTTTTGGAAACATTATTTATGCTATAGTAAAGATATAGAATGCGTAAGAACAGATACTCTAGCCTCAACAGCTAATCAACAGCCCTAGTTAGAATTCTATACAGCTGTCTTCTCTCCACACACATCACACAGGTGGCTAGTCACAGAATCACAGAATGATATGGGGTTGGAAGGGACCTCTGGAGATCATCTAGTCCAACCCCCCTGCCAAAGTGGGTCCACCTAGAACAGGTTGCACAGGATGTCTCCAGAGACAGAGACTCCACCACCTCCCTGGGCAGCCTGTTCCAGTGCTCTGCCACCCTCAAAGTGAAGAAGTTCCTCCTCATGTTTAGATGGAACCATCTAAACATCTTTGCCCATTTCCTCTTGTCCTGTCACTTGGCAGAGTCCTTAACTTTCAATCCAAAATTGCCATGGAGTGTTGACAAATTCTACTGGAATGGTGGCTGTCTTTAGGAAAGAATGAAATGATTCATTATCTGTAAGAATCTGAGAATTCTGTAAGAAAGATACTGTATGTGCCATTGTATTTCCTTTGACATTATATTATTGGAAGAATTTAAGTTGAACTCAAAAATCAAAGACTTTTGCATCGCACTTAAGCAACATTAGCTTTCATAAGTTGCTGCGTGAATGTACTTGATAAATAACAGAATCACAAAATGGTTAAGGTTGGAAGGTACCTCTGGAGGCCATCTTGGCCAGATGCCCTGCTTAAGCAGGGAGATGTGCCAAGAACAACCATATACCACAAAGACAAACATGTAATTTGAAAAGAGTCATCTAAAGCCTAAATTTTCTGAAAGAATTCGATTAACACTTTTTCTGTGCAGTTCTCTGATGTATTGTCTGTGTACGCATTGCCATGGACGCACTTGAGCAAGAAGGTTTTTTAATTGTTGTTTAGATTTTTAGATTTATTGTTTCCTTGAACACACTGCATATTTGGCTGGTGAATATAATCTTAATCCTGCCCACAGTGCTCTGTACTGCTGATCACTATGGAGGTTGTTGCCACATAAGCTGATTCCTTCCTATGTCCTTTAGGACTAAAGAAATCCAGATCAGAAAGAACACACATTAAGAATTCCAGTTACCATACAGGTAACTCTCTTTTCTCTCCGAAGAATATACACGTGCCATATACTCTACATAATCAATGTTCCAGACCTTATACCAGCACAAAAGTAACAACTACTCTAAGAGGAGAAATCTGCTAGAAACATAATGCGGGAATTTGTGCCAACTGTTCAGTTTTATTTAGTCAACCACTGATACTGCACAGGGCCTACTTGAATATGCCCCAATGCTTTATGGAATTCACAGCTGAACGTACTCCACTTTCAAACCCTCCAGAGAAGGAAAAAAATGAATGAGGGAAACCAGGTACAGAGACAGAGAGATATGAGCTTAGTAGGAGAGGGTCACAGAAATCAATGTCCCACACAGCCACTGTGATAATGCAGACAAGACACAGATTTTTTTCTTTAGCACTCTTCTCTTATGATGGTTCATAAGAGGAATTAATAGAAGAGCAAGGGTAGAAATCTCCAGTATATATATTAGCACTCTGAAGAACAGAAGGTAAGTTAAAAAAGCCTAAAGCAGAACAGAGTAAATATTTTTTTTCTTTTAATAGGATACAAAAATGCAGAGAGTTTTCCTCTAATGCATACAGGCAAGATACTATTGCTGCTAAAGCAGTTGTCTTAGCTGAGGTGGTTTTGGCTACTTCGCATATCCGCTTGCCATAGATACCTAGTTAGCCACCCTTCACATTAGCTTTACTTAAATGCTTTCAGTACTGATTATTATAAAGTAGAACACACGTGCTTTTTAAATCAAATACAAAATACAAGCATACCAGAAAAACAATGTTAAAAATGTATAGTTTTGAGCCAACTGATCTACTAGTGGTATTAGAGACAAGAGAAACACATGATGCAATTACTTCACTTCGTGTATTTATTAAATCTTTGCATGCCTACTAAAAACAGCCCCCAACAGTCTGCCTGCCCAGTGCTGGCTAGCATGGCCAAAGGCACAAAAGATGACAGTCTAATAGCATAGGAGAGTTTAATAGTGCAGGCAACTAAATTTAGTGCACAGCGATGCTCTCAGATACCACAGTTACCTACAGTAAACATAGCTGAAGACAGTTTTAAAAGATTAGTTTCTCAGAGGTGATTCTGGTGTCCCCCTCATTTTTCTTTCAAGAATTGGACACCTTTCCTCAAAGGGATAGAAAATACAGCACTGACTCAATTGTAATGCTACTTAATTCTGAAACTAAATGCTCAGATTTAGGCATCAGGATCTAATATATTAGATGTTCTGTGACAAATTTCCTATCTCTTTTTAGCCCTTCATGGAATGAACCAGAAGCTACTCACTTAAAAGCAATTTTAACGTATTGCTTTTAAGTGCACATATATCTATCTATATTATCTCTATCTCTCCTTAAAAAGTGAGATCCTTAAAGTGTTATGCTTGCTGCTTGCAGACAGAAGACCTGCTGGTACAGGACACTTGAATGCAGTCGCAATGTCGAAAATCTTCCACAGATAGAAGGAGCAGAATGGTAAACAAACTCTTACCGTCTGCCTAAGCCACCCTGGTTTTAATTAGAATCTACATAGTTACATATAAAAGCCATAAACTCTGGGAAGAACAGTTATTATGTACAATTTGGAAACAGCAGGTTAAAGAAGTAGTTGCTCCTGTTATATTTTGAAATCCAGGTGCAACACAGAAAGAGGAAGCATCCAACTTGAACACAGACTGCTGATAAAACCTTTAAGTGTATGAAGCTTAACTGTAGATACAAAAAGAGCACTTCAAGTAATCTGAGCATTAGGTTTTTTTAAAGATTATGCTCAATAATCTTATTCTCAATTTTGTTATTCTCTGGCACTTAAACAGGAAAGCAGTGCTTTTAAAACCAATTTATTTACACCCAATAAAAATACTTAATCTTTAAACAGAATCTGGTAGCACATTTTTTTAAAGAGCAGATTACTTTTATATCTTCATTATTCAAAGTGATGTAAAATGACTACTTGTCAATTATTTAGTTTTCCTTAGTTATGATCAACCAAGAACTAGTAAACCTTATGCAACACTTCTCAAAAAGATCAAAAACATTTACTTACTAAATATTAATAGCGGACACAAAAACCACATGGCATCAGCATGCTTCAGATGGCCACATGCTTATAATGTGTTTCTACCATTCCAAGCTATAAAACCTCATCTGCTTCTCACAGCTGAAGTTTCTGAACATGTCAGCCAGTTTTCAACACTTCCCCCCTCCCCCTTTACTTTTAATTAAAACTACTAGATTAGGCAATGGAGTTTTATGAACTCAACAGGTCCAACTGTCAAGTATCCTCAGAAAAGGAAGGCTGGATGGTTTTACCCATGAGATGTCACTAATGGAAAGAAGCAGAAGCCTTACAGAGCTTTAAAAACAAGCCCCCACCATTTTTATGACACCACATCTACTTCATCTGTGAACTTTTAAGAGCGTAAGTTGCTTTTATTCTATTTGGATAGTACTTTGTGCGAAAAAAAAATTAAATTGACATGACAAGAAAAATGTTGTACTCTTTAAAACAAGAGAATTTCCCTTCCTCATTGGGCTTAAAAGCATCTGTCAGACAATGTGAACAAATGCAAATCCACCAGCAAGCCCTCCATCTACTGCACTGCTTCCATGTGCATCTCACCAGTTATTGCCTTTCAGCTGCCATTATAACAACCAGCAAAGGAAGTCAGCATAAAATTGTGGATGAGAATTTCCTGTTCTCTTATAAATAAAAGCACTGCAATTAATCATTTGCAGGACAGAAAATCTGGCAACAGAAGACTTAGTTTATTATCTGGGTTGTGAATCTAAAAAAGTTTCATCTAATAACCTCTGTTTAGTACTCTGAAGTTCATAAAAAATCTTCAGAAAGAAGTGATTTATGCTACTGTCTGCCTTCAGTTGTAAGTAACACAAAAGTTAAAGTTAGAAATATAGTAAGTAAAAATACTACATAAAAAGTATATTGTATATACACATACATATAAGCGATATCAACCTTCTACAGGATATACCGAAACAAAAATAATCATTTACTTCAAAAGAAAGTTATTGCAAAGGCACTGAGTAGTGGTCTCTGCTACAATAAACAACAAATTCAAGTTCACAGAACAGGACAAAAAGCACCGTTTCATTTGAGCACACACACCACCACCCCCATACAGTAGAAAATAATTCTAATTTAGTGTTTCATATTGACAATTGAAAAAGTTACCAGACTAAATACAATCATTACAGAACACGTGTGAAGAAAAAGGGACTAAATAGAAAAAGATAATAAATAATTTATTGAACAAGTCATTTTACTTTAAGGTTCCAGAACTATCTACAAAAGTCTTAACATCGATGAAATAATAGCCATAATTATCATTAAAATGAAAGTTTTTAATTCAGAATTACACTAAACCTTTTAGCTGAATTCTCTTTAGAGTTAGAAAACTAAGACTCATATTATCAGACTCATATTGTAGATTAACATGAAAATGTATTGGTCCCAGCCCAGTTGACAGTTTGACAAACAGCAATAAGGGATAACAAAATAAGATTATGCTAATGACACTGAGTATTATGACATGTACATAATACTGTCTGACCTTCCAAAGAGCCAACACTTTTTTTTTTTTTTTTTAACTGATCCCTAATCTTTAGTAACCACTAGTAAGTCAGGATGTCTAGTGAAAGAAAACAAAGTACTTTACTGCATTAAGGAGAAAGTTTCCTATGATCTATTTATAGACTGGTCAGTGAAACACTTCAGTGCAGAGTCAGAATGCATAACTTATTTTCTTTAAAAAAAAAAAAGTATGTAGTTATTAGATGCAGTAGATTTTACTAAAAATAAACACACACCTTGGATCTCAGTCTTACCTCAGCCCATTTAAGAATACAAGTCATGCAGAAGGTATGACTGCAGTTCTCAGGAAAACCAATCTCTTGTTCTAGAAGGCAGTTCAGACAGATGGGGCACGTGTCACCGTCATATAATAAAGTAGAACAGGAACAGTTTTCTTCATTTTCTTCACCTGGTATTATTAACATGGACACTTAGAATTTTTGCCAGTTTTTGGAACAATGCCCTAGATTTGAATAAGGCAATAAGACACAATTTTCTGTAGTTAAAAGAAAATTAATCAAGTTTTCAGGTCTAATGCAGTCAAGACACTGCCCAGAGTAGTTAAAAGAATGTATTTCAGGTGAAAAATACTAAGCAACATATTTCAGACTACTGTACCAATACTAAAACAAGTGAAAGGTAGCTCTAGTGCTATTTAAATAAGGAAAGCACCACACAGTGTTTCCTATTGGCCATGTAGCCATTTAGAAATTGTTCGCTCAAGTTCATTCTCCCTGGATGTTTGCACTCTCTCCCAATGAAATACCTTAGACCATATTCTATATTCAGTATCTTATATACACACGGTCTACCTACAATTTAGTTTTCCAGTCTTCCAAGCATTTTAATCTGAACATCCTCAAATATTTACCTAATCAGGTACGTTAAATAAAAAGTGTTCCCAGTGTTGTTAAAGGTAGAAATTGTTTTCAGAATATAAAAATGCAAGAACTTTTCTTCATGGAATTTTACTGTAAATTAATTATCTTTCTGAATAACAACTGCTATCTCCATTTTTGTTCCAGTACTAGAAGTCAACAAGTAAAAAATAGAAGAGACAGGAAAGGACTTGGAGACCCCACAGGCCAAAGAAAAATATTATGCTGAGACAGTGGTTATGTTTACCCAACTTCTTTCAAAACAAGCAGGATACTAATTAAGACAGCAAATGTAAAATCTGACCTTCACAGCTTGAACCGGAATAATATACTTGAATATTTTCACACACACAGACTTTACCTTCCATGCCTTCATGCTTCTGACCCTCAGTATCTTGAATACATTGCTTTCTGTGCTTCATCTTCTTACAAAATGTAGCCTGGAAAACATAGAAAGTTTACAGAGTTCATTTAGATTGCAACGTGAAAATAAAAAGGACTACTTCAGATTTGATGAGCGCGCTCCAGAGCTCTCCATTTCATTATACCTTTGTAGAGTAGAAACATACGACACTGAGTGAGATACAGATCAGTCACAATCTGTTTGCAATTTATGATAATCATTAATGCTGTCTAGCAACTGATACTGCCAACTTAAAAATTGTTTTTGTTCAACAACTGCAAAGTTTTTGCAGTGTTTTAAGACCACCAATGGTGCTTTTATTTTTTTTAAAGTTAAATGTATTGCTAAGTTTCTATGCAAACTACCCCACCTAACACTGTAGCAACTAACACCTGCAAATTGCCCTTCACAAATGGTTGAAGTAAAAATATTAAACACACAAACACCAGAAGAGTTAGTTGCTTTCCACACCTAGCATCACTGCAGTAGAGGCAAGCCAGAAAGATGAAAGCAGCTTACATTTGCTTGCTTCCTGCTTTTGTCATGCAATTAGAATTACTGGCCCTCAAAAAGAATGCAGGGAAGGCTGTATCATCAAACAAGGGACAGGTGACAAGCACAGGTGCAGGGGAGTACCATGAATGGGAAGGATGCACCTTTTAACTCTTCTCCAAAGGAGCAGTATGAATA
>JAHREE010000150.1:1353519-1417999 GCA_033628505.1 Tringa tobata
GCTCTGCACTGGGGCACCACAAAAGGATTTTATTTTACAATCTGGAGAAGCAGTTGCGGTCTTTCAAAATACAGAAATTTGAATCACTGTAGCCTGTCTGTGAACTACTCTACATTTTATGACACAGGACAGAACCAATAAACTGCATCCTCTGCACAAACCTCTGTGGTCAGGAACAAGAGCATTTGCTGGCACCTACAGAGAATGCACCTTCAGTTTACCCTTTGCATTAAAAAATGTGACTGGAGAAACTTATGTCTCTCATAAGCACATTATTTGTTATTCTTTGGAAGTTGTCTTGCTTTCTACATGTTCATGTTTTTTTTCTTTGAACACTTTCCCCTTCAAGAATTAGCTTTTAATTTCTTCAAACTGGCCTGTATCTGCAGTGATTTTGAGTGACCTGGAGAAGGTCTGATAAAGCAAGTAGAGTCAGGAGATTGCTTAGTTTATTTTGGGGGCTATTTGATAAACTCTGCTTTATAAAGTAACTCTTCTCTGCGAGAGAGAATATAATTTTACAGATTTGGTACAGTAAGCTGACTTCTACATTTCTTTTTCATTGTAGTGTATGACTCAAGTAGCAAAAAGCAGAGGCTGCTTGGGAGATGCTGTTGGACTTTGAATTATCTGTGTCTGAGGAAGGAAGATGGTTAGAAATTGCTGTTTGAGATGTTTTTGCAGAAGGCTATGTAAGGATAGGTAGGATTCGAGGCATATGTCACTACTGATGATGTGCATGATGATGTGCCAGAATAATAGAAGCTGGGTTTAGTTTTAAAGTTCCTCCTGGTGCTGGTCAGAGGTTGGTGGTCCTGGAGGTTGGACTGTTGCTTTGGAGTGGATGAATGAATCGTTAATTCAACTCTGATAAAGAGTATGCTCAATATTTGTGCTGAGTATTTTACTAGTAAGTGCCTGTGTAAATTAGATTTTTTTTCATAAGGAAATCCCCATTGGCTGTTTACAGCTATCTCAGATTTATTCAAAAACTTTTCCTGATAATTTCTATGAATTCTTTTTGAGCTTGGGGTCCTTCCCAACTGCTGAATTCTTTATGTATTTAATTAAAATTAACTTCTTACTCTGATCAGTTCTGTCATCATTTCACGTATTAGCATATTCATGACGACTGAATGCAAAAGGATGCATGAAGACACCCAAACAAATTCAAATTTTAATTAGAGTGAATACTTTCTGAAGGTTTGGCCAGTGCTATTCAAAATGCAGTGCTTCTGAATCAGAAGCGATAAACTCACAAGAGTGCTGGAAATAATCCATGGACATCCTGTTCTTATTAGATGTGGGCTAAAACATTCTGACAGATTTCAAACCTGCTGAAATATTGCTCATTAAAAATTTTGACGTTGACTCCAGCATTACTGGGAGCACATCTTACTTATCTCTTTAAGGGTGACTACGAAAAAGGGAGAAAACAGAACTATATATGGTGAAAAACAGGGTGAGAAAAGAAGCAGAGATCTGACTGTGTGAGAAAGAAAGAGACACCCTGGGAAAGGAGCAGAGAAAAGGGAAACTAAAAAAAATCCCAATTTTTGTAAGGACTGAGACCGTGCCAAACCTTGGACTTGGAGGCTGCTCTGTCCTTAATACATTGCACATGATTTTCTGTAGCTAGAAAAACATTTTTTGTGGTTTTTAAAAAATTGAATTATCCTTATATGAAATAAAACAAACTATGAGTTTAAACGACAGAGTAAAAAGAGACCAAATCATTTTGCAAGCCCTCAGAGAATTTAAAAATCCCTTAGGTTCACAAAAACTCAAACTCCATAAGGCTCATATATTCCCAGAGTAGGAAGTACAATGGAGTTACTTCCATCTACTTTAATTAGGTTTTCATCAGACTATTTCTGTTTAGCTAACTGATTCTCCTCTCAAGACATGTTTGTATGAAGAGCAAGATCCAAAATACCCCGTTGACACTTCCTGCGCAATCTAGGTAGAAGTTGGGTAAAGGGAGAGGTTATAAAGCCTGTGTGACTTTTAAAGCTACAAGATCATAGGCAGTTGAGCATGTTGATGAATGTTTATTTCAGCCCCTATATCTTGTTCCAGATAGGCTCACTTGCCTTTCAAGATCTGTGTCTTGATCTGTTGGAAGTATTTAGTGTGTCTAAACCCCAGAGAAGGTGGCCCTTAGTGTATTCCTGAAAAAAATGTATTTCCTATTGGCTACCTCCAGGAAGCTCCCCACTCAGCAGGGCTTTTTAGCTTATTCCTCAGGAATGCCTTTCCCCACTCCATAAGATGTGTACGATTCCAGCTTAGTATCTTAACAGAGTAACAGGGTCCCTGTTTCAGATGTTGCACTAAGCCTACTAAGCAACGTGAAGCTGGCTCTAAGCCTTAGCTCCAATTAGAAGCAAAGGCATGTGACACTCAAACCTGCAATGCCAACACATCTTCCAGGTAAGTAATACCCATCGAGTGGACACCAAAGCAAGGGTGCACGTGGAGCTGCTACTGAAACAAGTTGATACTGATAGTCAGTATCAGTTGACTCTGATAATCAACGGAGATACCATGGGGCTGGGTGAACATAAGAATGGCTGTGCTGGGTCAGAACAAGGCTTCATCCAGCCCAGCAGGCTGTCTATGGTACATACTGTCGTTGGCACTTCAGGTAGGCTGACTCCTGCAATTTCCCCAGATCCAGGGAACCTGACTGTAAAAATTGTGATGTGGGAGACTGTTTTTGTTCTTTTTGCCAAGTTAAAACATATTCCTATGATTTTCCTCATCTTCTGTAACTGTTAAGCTATTGCGTAACAGGACTTTGTCTCTTCCTCCTCAAAGTGAAATAGCGGCTGCTGCAATACTTCCTCCAGTGCTTGCTCCTCTTGGTGTAGCGTGTTCACGTGCCACGTGGCACTAGAAAACATGCACAGCAGCATGGCAGATATCACAAGCTGTGGGTCACAGAGCAGTTGCTGGTGACTTTGGCTCGTGCAGACAACAGATCGTGTACTGAGAAACTCTGCTGACAAAGACATAGGTGCATACAGGATCAGGCAGCAGGAAAGATGGTGTTTCAAGGCTTGCAGTTTGGTCTTAGGCATCTAATAGCCACTTAGATCTAACTTAAAGGCCTAAGATCTCATGAGAAACTGTTTCTCAGTCTCCTTATATATCAGTATTTCTTTCTGCCACAATCAGTGCACCCAGGCAGATTAGATATGTTCAGACACTATTTTATTTGGGACTGAATAAGTGCCCAAATTAACTGGATTTGTATTAGGTATTACGATATTACACAGAAAGTTGTTGAGCAGATATTGCATCATCATAGTTGCCTACATCGTAAAGCAGTGTCAACCCAGATAAGAGGTCAATAATGTCCTCAGTGCCTGATGTGGACTTACTAGGAGACAGCTGTTACACCAAGGAACTATGTCTGCAGGTTCACAAAGATGGTATTACTGTTATCCCTGCTTAACATATAGACTTGGGGCCCAGAGAGATTTTGACTTGTCTAAACCAAGGTCATTCAGAAAGTTTTTGATGGAGCCAAGAAGTAACACCTGCTCTCTAACATCCCAGTATCATAATTAGCCACCAAAGCTTTTTTTTTTTTTTTTGGTTTGGTTTTTTTTGGGGGGTGTGTGTGGTTTTTGTTTGTTTGTTTTGTTTTGTTTTTTGTTTTCACTATTCAAATCTTTTGGAAAAGTCGTGATCCCTGTTCTTAGGCTTTCTATTCTCCTCATGAGAAAAAACACAAATCTCCTGTAGAGATAACAAAGTAAGGTATTGATGGTTGAGCTGGTGAGAATAAACTCTCTTTCAGTGACCTGTTTTTCCATTTAAGCATCTCCAAATCTTACTGCTTTCCATAGAGTAGTTTTACAAAATAATGAGTGAGTCACATTATTTCTCTGTGAACAGAAAGGGCTGTCTGGTTTTCATTTGAAGAGGAAGTAAATCAGCTTTCACATCCTTACTTGGAGACAGCTGTTTTAAAATCTAGATTA
This sequence comes from Tringa tobata, assembly GCA_033628505.1. Taxonomy (NCBI): domain Eukaryota; kingdom Metazoa; phylum Chordata; class Aves; order Charadriiformes; family Scolopacidae; genus Tringa; species Tringa tobata. The sequence goes on from JAHREE010000150.1 coordinate 1,357,512, forward strand.
TTAAAATTGGAAATTAACTGGAATAGAGATATTCAGTTTAGAAATGTATTAACAGAACAATAATGTTGGGATATATACCCACAGCTAACAGAAGATTCATCTGTTTGTTGTGAAGTTTCTACTCATTATTATCTAGTGAGGCAAGAGAAGTTTCTGGACAAGTAGCTGTAATGTAACTAAAAGCTAATGAGGATAAAATACTGTACTGAAGTGATATTAATGAAAGGATGTGACAGGTTTTCTTGGTTTAGGGCTTTGCTTACCTGTTGTTGTATGTAAAAGCAAGGAAGGGAGGGAGAGAGAAGAATTCACCTTCATCTTTTGGAAAAGAGGAGATGTAATGGTTTAATGTGAGGATCCGGAGATATCCCAGCCAGAGCAAGTTACTTTGACTTTTGGCCAGGAGGGTCCTCAGGGGGGTCAAGACAGAGGCTGGAGCTGCATGGATGCTGGTTCCCTTGCCCACTGAGGTCCCACGTGGTGGGTGCCAAAAGAAGATTTTCAGTTGGGGCCTCTCTAGATCTGTGCAATCAAATGCATGACATTAATGTAATGTTGCTAATTTTTCTGAGGAGGCTCCCATACATGTGGAAGGATATCGTGTCCCTTCACTGACGTGTTGCTTCTCTGCCCCCTTGGGATCAGGGGTGAGAGTGGCAATGGCGATGGCAAGGTGATGGCAAGGAGAATGCTCAAGGAGTATAATAGAATCATAGAATCATCTAGGTTGGAAAAGACCCTTGGGATCATCGAGTCCAACCATCTACCCTACTCTACAAAGTTCTTCCCTACACCATATCCCCCAACACCACATCTAAACGACTCTTAAACTCATCCAAGGATGGTGACTCAACCACCTCCCTGGGCAGACTATTCCAGTGTCTGACCACTCCTTCTGTGAAGAATTTCTTCCTAATGTCCAGTCTAAACCTACCCTGATGCAGTTTGAATCTGTTCCCTCTTGTTCTATCGCTAACTGCTTGTGAGAAGAGACCAGCACCAACCTCTCTACAATGTCCTTTCAAGTAGTTATAGAGAGTGATGAGGTCACCCCTCAGTCTCCTCTTCCTCAAACTAAACAGTCCCAGCTCCCTCAATCGTTCTTCATATGATTTATTCTCCAGGCCCTTCACCAGCTTCGTTGCCCTCCTCTGCACCTGCTCCAGCACCTCGATATCTCTCTTGTATTGAGGTGCCCAAAACTGGACACAATACTCGAGGTGTGGCCTCACCAGTGCTGAGTACATGGGCACAATCACCTCCCTACTTCTGCTGGTCACACTACTTCTAATATAAGCCAGGATGCCATTGGCCTTCTTGGCCAACTGGGCACACTGCTTGCTCATATTCAGCCGCCTGTCTATTAGAACCTCCAAGTCCTTTTCTGCCAAGCAGCTCTCCAGGCACACTTCCCCAAGCCTGTACCAATGCATGGGGTTATTGTGGCCCAAGTGCAGGACCCGGTACTTGGTCTTGTTGAAGCTCATACCATTAATGTTGGCCCATCGATCCAACCTATCTAAGTCTCTCTGTAGAGCCTCCCTGTCCTCATGCAGATCAACACTCCCACTTAACTTGGTGTCATCTGCAGACTTACTAATGATACACTCTATGTCATTATCAAGATCGTCAATGAAGATGTTAAACAGAAATGGTCCCAACACTGAGCAAACACCACTTGTGACCGGCCCCCAGCTGGATTTCACTCCATTGAGCACCACTCTTTGGGACCGTCCAGACAGCCAGTTCTTGATCCAGCGGATTGTATGCTCGCCCAGGCCATGTGCAGCTAGTTTTTCCACTAGAATTCTATGGGGAACAGTGTTGGATGCTTTTTGAAAGTCCAGGTAGATAATATCCACAGCCTTTCCCATTAGCCTTTCCTAATCCCACATGGGAGCTCCCCCTTCTGTGTATGCAAAGGAATAGGGGCTCAGACTCATGGCGAGACAGAAAAGAAGGGGTAATTTCTCACTGGGGTAAACTAAGATGGAAGGAGCAGGAGAGATTGTCTCTGAAGTTGCCTGTTTCAGTTGGCAAACATTATGAGTTTTAAATAAGAGACTTTGGATGAGGTTTTCTTTACAAGTGAGGAAAGACTCTTCTGTAACCATGCACTATTACCTGTAGAATAACACCACCCTGTTCTGTACAGCTGTTTGAAATGACTAGAACTGATGTTAAAAAATAAAATAAAACCATCACTAAATTAACTTCATAACATCCAGATCAATATACCTTTCTATGAGCAGAAGAGTAGGTGCTGCTCTGGTTCATAGCAAGCAATTGATCAATGTTTACTGATATGTTATAATACCAGATAGAGCTGCAAAAATGCCAAGAAAAGATTTTAATTTTTTTTTTTTGAAATATCATAATGAAATTCCATCTAGAATGGATTACCCACAGGGGACCTTTAGCTAGAAATCCAGAAGTACTTAGAAGTAGCTTTAAACAATGACCAAAAAATGATAATAATAAAAAACTGTATTTCATGTAGGAGAAAATAAGCCTTTTTCCAAATACACATCATTTCCAGTAACATCCATCTCAGGAAGGTAAACACTGTAGTCACTTCACTGTGTGAAAGTGCTTGTTTATTATGGTCTGTGTGAGCCTCTTTGTGTCCACGCATACAGAATAAGGAATTCTGCTCTCAAAGCCTTAAAAGCTGTGGTGTTAGTGAATACATGAGGATAATGCTGCTAACAAAAATCACTTCCCTTTTTTGACCCATTGCCTCTTATCCCCTTTTGAGTGACTAGTGTTAACATCATTGTCCACAGGTATTCATGCACGGGAACTTTTAATCTCAGCTTTCCTGCACTGAGCAGCTGTCCATATGTGAACACACAGTTGCTGTCATGTTAAAAGATGGTGAAATGACTTCTGCCCCAAGTATTCTCCTGCCAATTACTCTTTTCTGGAGTGTATTCATGTAAATGTTCTTCCCAACTTCCTTTATTTAATAATGTATAAGCAGCTACATCCTGCTATTGAAACTATTTTTTGCTTAATATTGAATGAGTATAATATATATTATGCATATGAATATAATATGCATTATACATAAGTACTAATGCTTGCTGTTAGCTCCTGTTTTACAAATAGCAAAAAATGCATAGGGATTTATCAAGTTATATAATTCTTGGTGTCTGCCTTGAGCACTGTATCCTGCTACTGTCAAGATAGAAGCCTGTGTGGTTACTCTTGCAAAATAAGGATAAAGGAGTAGAACTACAAAAATGCATCGGAACACAGGGAAAGACATATAATCAAAACGTATTCTTAGCTATATTTAACTTTTTTTTTTTTTTTTAAATGGATTGAACTTAATGGTGTGTTCATTTATGAAGTGAGAAATTTTGCAAATTCTATTTTATAGAACAGAGAGTTTTCAGAACATAAATCGTACAGTTCATTGGGTCAGATTGATTTCTTTGCGTTATGGTCAAAACTATCTTTTGGATGGTTTGTGAGTAACATCCTGCTGAATAAATTTTTTCATTCTTTTGTCTGCAAAATAAAAGTTGTTTTTTATTTATGCAAGAAGCCTAATCAAAATAGCGTATAACGTAGCCCTGAACCAGATAAGGATGTAACATTTTTGGAAGCAATTGTATGTTTATTAAACAACAATGATTTGCCTTTAGTTTTGCGTCTAAGCTTTTATTGTTTTCATCTTGTTTTCTAGAGACACTTCATTACAATGCTGTTTATTTTATTGCTACTGGAGCATTAACCCCTCCCCGTTACTTATAAATAGAAACTTAATATTGGTTATAGTTCTGATCAAAATTGAAAATAAACTTTCATTAGATTATGGCATCTCATATAAGAAATTATGAAGATCAGTTATGATCTTATGAATGAACTACCTTTTCATCTGAGAGCACTGGGAGAGGGCAAGGCAACACAGCTTGTTTTTCTACTGCACCCCATTTGCAGAACAGTACTGCGGACGAATATGCAGTAAAAAGAAACAAAGTCTGAAAGTTAATACCCCAGGCGCCAAACACATGTCTGTGAAAGAGGAATGCAAGCAGACATTTCTACGTGCAGCACGTTAATTCCTAATGGGATCTTTCTCTTTTACAAAGGTCAGATTATTGGACAGAACAAAATCCAGTCTTGTGCAATTACTTGCCTTGGTGTGTGTAGAGTAATAGGTGTGTAGATTAATGGCATAACAACAGCCAGTAAGTGATTAATACTTCCGCTGATAAGACATGGACGACTCAACAGGTCAATCCTATCACAGCCGGCTGTGTACAAATCTGGCCTTTTGTACTGCCAAAATATTCCTGGCTGCAAAGTGCCAGGTGTCCACGTAACACCGGAGGGATGGAACACTGAGGAGGATGCGTGCGCAGAGGACCATAGCCTGCCTGGTGTTTTGCTTTGTTCCATACGGCACTTCGTTTTTCAGTCTCCTGCTTCCCTTTTTAACTGCCGATGATGGTGGAAAACATCAGGTTGGTAATTCTAGTGCCTGAAGCCAGGGCATGACACAACCATAGGGTATGAAATCAGTGCAAACCTTGCCACAGCCTCCTGTGAATTCAGGCGCGCATCCTTGTGGTTTTGCCCTGGGAGAAGCCTAGCCTTGGCAGAGGCAGTGGGAGGGTCACTAATGTGCGCCCAGGCCCTGGTGTAGACCAGATTCACTTTACAGATGTCTTCCCCCCTCCTGAACAAGTGCACAAATCACTGCCAGCTGCAGGGGCAGTTTCTGGTTGCAGCCAGCTCTTCAACAGTGATCACCAACCTATATCAGAGCCACTAAAGGACTGAGAAAATGCAGCAGGTTTTCTGTGTTGTCACCCAGAGTTGAACTTATAGAAGAACCTGAGAGATTAAAAATAATAAACAAGTCCTTGAGTCTTTGACTTTTTGGGGACACATTTTCTTTCTAAATCAGTCCTCTTAATTTAGATTTTGGACTAACTTATACTGCTCTTTTCATATGCAAACAAACAACCGCACATCTTATAACTGTGCAGGACTGCAGTTTGCAGTTCTGATTTGTCAACATTACTCTTGGTTTCAGAAGTATTTTTTCTCAACGAGGAACTAGAAAATTTGGTCATAAAGCCAAGCTTATGCAGGATTTAAACTATAATTAATGGGTACAGTAGTACTATTGGATTAACTTTTGTCAAGCGAAGCTATATAGAGGAAGAATTATTGACCCTGGAATATCTCACTGCTTTTGTTATCCAAATACTTCACAAAAACCAAAATCAGTCTTTAGAGAAGTATTTTTTTTTTCAAGAAGGAAATTGGTAGCATACAGTGTGAATTTGTGTTTCAATGATCCTTTATGACTGGATTTCTATACAAATATATAATCAGTATATACAGATTGTGATTAGCATGGTTTGAATAATATAGATTTCACATAACTGTGATTATTTTTTTTCTTCAAATTTTCCCTCTAACCTTTTCAGAACTAGCTGAGAATCTTAAATGATGAATGTAGTATTTTATGCAGGTGATTCTTGTTGAAAATGCAATGAGTGGTTTGTACCATGGTTGTGAACAATATCTAATAAAAATATGATCATGCTAGAGAGGTTGAGTCAGCTGAGTCTTGATGCACGCTGTACCATCAACTGTGAAAAGTTTAAGGGAGGAGGAGAAAAGCAGGTTCTGGATTTTATAACTGATATCTTTTTCTCACCCATCATCCCTTTGGGAGAAAGTGAAGTTTGGACTTTACAAAGGTGCAGGATGTGAAACCTCCAGATGCTCAGAAAGATGTGTTTTATTATTGCATAATGAAATCCGATGTGTGGAAATGCCCTTCAAAGGCTATTTCCTTCCCTTGAACAACAAATGCTGTCATCAGCTATTTTTGATTAGCCTTTGAATTATGATTCTGTCAAGGCATTGGGACTCTGGTTACAAATGTACCTTCATGCATAGCAACAGACATGTAATCATGAGCAAAACTTGGCCACTTGCAACGTCAAAGGAGTGTTCGCATGGTCCACGATGAAATGCTGGGTCAAGACTCTGTAGGACATGACTGAGTCTTAAGCACCCATGACATTGGCTGTGGTTGCAATGCTTTTGTTGCTAAGGAAACCTAGTAACTCCTAGAATGCCTGGTTTGGAAATGTGGGAAAAGTGGAAATGACAGATGCTCAATCAGCAGTAAAAAAATTCCACTCTTCTTTTCTTGGCTACCATATATGTATATTTAGAGAGAGAGAGCAAAATCTTTTGGGTAAGCAATTCAATATACTGCGGTGATGTTACTCTAGAGAAAAAAAAATACACTGGAGTGCAAAAAAAAGCAGAAAACAGATATAGAAACAACAGAGTTGAAATAAACCCAGTTCCTAATTTCCAAATTAGACTACTCACTACAGTGTTTATGTTTCTTTAACAGTACAATGGGTGGGATAAGTTACTATTCTTACTTCTACTATTCTTACTTCTTAGTGTAGCAATCTAAACAGCTTAATTCCTTACTGTTCACACTTTGCAAATATTTTATATGAGTTACCATTTTTTTTCTTTTACCCTCTGGCTATGTGTTAACCTCTTTATTCTCTCAACATACATTAGTTTCTGTAGCTCTTTTATCTCTGCTGCTCGTTGCTGAATTCCTTCCAATTTGTGGCTGTCATTCCAGTATTGAGGTATATAGATCTGTATATAGAGTCATACAAGAAAGATCAGCACACCCTACTTCTGTACCAACAGTACCAAATTATAAATTTCTAGGCTTATAAACATTTTGACATTCAGTATCAACTCAGTCCTTTCTAGTAGGGCTGCTCTTTCTCAAAAGGTTTAGGGCCATTATTTCCTACATGCATTTTTTTTTCCCTAAACCAAATCTCACTTGCTTGTTTTCCACCAGATTTTTAATCCTGTGATTTTATTTGTGAACTTTGATCCAGTTTTGATCTTTATCTCGCGTCTCACTCATCACCTAAACAGCAGCCTCCTTTGATGAGCACAATTGCAAGATCTACACTTCGCACCATTTCCAAAGAGAAATCCTGTGCTGCCTGCTCCTTTCTTCCATGTTTTGAATTAGGAAACTAGATACAAACAAGCTTTCCACTGCTCCGTGGGACGTTCACAAACCACATCCAAATTCGGTATATAACTTTGTAGTGCTTCCTGGCCTTTTAGGAGGTCTGCTGTCTGTAGTCAAACCAAAGCAAAGACCAGTATGCAAATTTGTAAAGGAGAGAAAAGGGACAACTGCTCTCAGCTCTGCATGGGCTCCTCTGCAAGGAGCCGGAGGTGACAGACCCTGATAGGAATCGGAGCCACGATCTGCAGACTGACCCTGCCCTTCCAAGCTGATGGAAAGCCACCCAAAAATCCCACCTGGGATACCTACTAGCAGTTGTGCCAGCACCACCTTTGATGAAGGACTCCCCTGCTCTCAGTGCCCCTGCAATAATGAAGGTGTTAACCGAGATGGTGAAGCCATGAGCACAGGAGACAGCTTTCCCTGGAGTTACAGCTGCGCGGTGAAATGTGGTCCCACAAGGTGTACAGATGGCTATGAACCTCCTTACTCTCAGGGCTAAATGCAAAACTCCTTGCTTTGATTTAGTACTTGCCTAAGCCTCTCTCATATGCAACTAACAAGTTAGTTATTCTAGTAGCTGAAAGGGGAGAAAGAGGATTTGTGTTTGTTTACGTATTTTGGTTGTACTTTGTTATTATGGTTGTGTGGGTTTTATGCTTACCTAAACAGCCAGAAATATTCCAAAATACCCTGGTTAACCGAGTAATTTAGTTAACACTTCAAGGAAGGTTTAATATAACTTGCCCTGTTTGAGCAAACATCTTTTTCTACAAATTAAATCACCCAGTTCAGTTCTTCAACTGATATGAAAGAGGGCCTAAATCTCAGGATTGCCTGAATCATGTCATCCATGGAGCATGGAGCCTGAGGCTGCTGGGTTAATTATCTTTCTCTCTGCTCCCCGCTGTCGGTGCCCACTGGAGACTTCACCCAGGGTGCAGGTTAGGGCACCTGCCAGCACCCACCTACCCAGGAGCTCTGAGCATGGAGGGCTCCAGCCTTAGGTGGGGAGAGGAAACCTTCCTTTCACCTGGGAGAGCAGCTGGATGGGCAGAGCTGCCACTCTCATCTGTAGGGCTGTTTTCTAGTGTGCTGATTTTGACTTTGTTGTCAGGAGTAAGAATGATGCAACTGCTCAGAAATGTTGAAGCAAAAAACCCCCTTTCTTTAAAAGTAATTGCTTCCTCCTTTGTCTACTCCCTAAGCGCTACGAATCATTGTAATTAATCCTTAATTCAAGTTGCTGTATCTATGTTACATTGTTATGTTTACTTAGATGTAAAAAGTGTAATTCTTTACAAGGTAATGGCATTAGTCCACACAGTCTCTGTGACAGGCACAGGCAGCTCTAAACTAAAGCATTAGGCGGAGTGTTAAAAAGCTAGTTAGGTGCCAATATGTTAATTAATTAATCACAGGCATGTTTCAAAGCATTCTTCGTACCTCAGGTGGGGCTCCTGGGCTATTATGAAATGCCAAACTTCCCTTGGGCTTTGAGGATTGCACTTCTAAATTCCTCAGAAGTTCAGGGAAGTAAAAGGGTATGTTTTTGGTGTGAGTCACTGAAGTGAGGTTGGAGATAAAGATTTCTTATTTTGTTTTATATTGGAGGAGGAGGAGGGTAATCATCAGCCAGCAAGCATTTCAGAAAGGAACTAGGTGGAGGACAAGGATGTATTTTTCTAACCCTATGAGCCTATTTTTCTAAACTTATTTAGTTTTTAATTATAATTTTTTATTATTTAATTTTGATGAACTCGCTCGATTTTAAGTTCAAGTTTCTGGTATATATCAGCCAGCCTTCTCTTAAATTCTGGGCAGAAGCCCATGGTTACCCTTTGTGCCAGTTCCTTGTACAGTAAAGGATAAATGAATATAAGCAACTTTTATTATTCAGTATCAGGAACTTGAAAACAATGTGTTCTCCCTGCCATGTTTTTGCAAACAAAACATTCTTGTTTTCTCTCAACTTTTTGTCTGTGGGTGTGTGATGTACCTGCAAGGCCACATCTGTAGATTCCTCCACAAGTCCTTTTTTTTTGTAGTAAAAGAGGAGATGCCTACCAAATAACTTCATCCCATTTCAGTGGAGCTCCAGAGGAAGCTCTGGGCAGAAAATATTATGAGACTTAGGGGAAAAAAATAAAGGAGACTTGATGTTTATAGGGAATTCCTATTATTTTGTAAGCCACATAGCTCTAGTATGGGTATGTGTTGGAGAAGCGTAATCCACCAAGGTAAGCTCCTGAGCTTGTTCTGTTCAGCCTTGTGTCATGAGTGTGAGGCAAAAGATGACATCTGAAAGGCATCCTTGGTGAGGTTGAGTGAGACTGGTTCATGAAAAAGACCATGCCCGCTAGAAACTGGAGTGTGTCAGAGGCCTGAAAAGAGCTTTCAGCAGGACTGAGTAGAGAAAAGGTGGCTGGTGATGTCTGCGTGCAGGTAATGATCTGCACTGTGACCCACTGTCTCATCCCAGCCTTTCACCCCAGAGGAAAAAAGTTAGTGAGTTGTGGGCCACCTGCTCTGCCTAAAACTTTCACTTGAATTGGCAGGAAGAGTAAGTGTAATGGAATTTTTTAAAGGGTTGGGCAACTCTGTTTATATCTGACTCACGTTGCATGTAGATTCATGAAACGTAAAGCGATTCCTGGATTAGATACAGAAGAGAAGTGCCTCACATGTCAGGACAAAGCCAGCACTATGTGGCATGTTAGCACTGAGGGAAGGTCACTCAGTTTCGAATTTTTTCTAATTACCATTCCCACTCGCTATCTCATGCTTTACCTGCGGCGAAGTTGTGTAACACCCTGGGAACGCTGCTCTGCTTTCCCAGCGAAGGCGCAGAGGAGAGACGGCATTCAGAGAACCCCTCCTAAGCCCTGCACAACTCAGCCTGGAATATGTTCAGGCAGGACTTTGGGAGTGCATCCAGTACTGCAGAGATAACACCGATGAAGTGAAAAGATATCCAAATAGCTGGTCTCTTTACTCTGATTCAAAGAGTTCTCAGTCCACTGGAGAAATGAGAAAAGCAGAAGGAATTTTTCCTCCTTTGGAAACTTCACAAAAGCTCCTCAGAATGAGGTCTTTGAGACCCACTGTGCAGTTAAAGCTCTTTGTGAAAGGTGCCTTGTTTCTGAAGAAAACAAAACTTAAACAGAACTTCAAATATTTTGGTTGAATTCTTCTAAGATTTCAGTTAATGGTTTAAAAATATATCATTGGGAAAGGGGAAAAATTCAGATAAATGTTGCTGTGAAACAAGAACAACCTTTCACCTGGATTTGTTCTGCAATAATCATGGGAATACGGGCATAAACTCAAACAAATATGGAAAGGGAGTGGCTTGCTCAAAGCCTTATAAATAAAGTACAAAGGTATCGCAATGGGATCTTTAAACGTGGTAGAGCATTTGGTAACCAAGAAAGATTTGGCAAGGATCTTTTATTTACATTCTACTGGATTCAGCTGTTTTTAGGGATTCGTTTGTGGCTTTCAGCTGAAATGGCTAAATGCAAGCCCATAAGAGAACACTTCTTTTATTGATTTAAAAATTGATAGCTATTAGTGTGTATTCTTCTTTAGTGGGGTAGGATAATATCCTGGATTAAAATGTTAAACAAATATTCTAAGAAAGAAAGAAATTGACCTTTCTCTTTTTTTTTTTTTTTCCCCTTTCTTACCTGGTTATGGTGGTTGCAAAAGAAGTGCACAACAAATACAGATCTGTCAAAAATTCAGGAGTTAAATAATGTAGAAGGAAGGGATGAAAAAAAACCTGAAACAAAACTGCTTGTATGTAGGCAAGTTTGGGCTTTTAATAATGTATTTTATTTAACTTTTCTAGAACTGTGCTGCCAAGTGGCCCTTAATTTACAGAGCTGTCATGCACTTGAATGCAGTGCACCAGCTTGTTTTGAAAGGAACTGCAGAACAAAACTTGGTTTTATGTTACTGGAAAGATGTGTGCTTTCTTTCAGTATCAGCAGGCAATCAGAGTTTCTATGGACCTGGTGTTAACAGAGTTATAACAGCATGAAACTCGAATAATACAGTGATGAATGAGCCTGCAGTTTTGGGGGGGTTGGAAAAATCATGTGCTTTGGAACAGAACGGTGTTTGGTAGCCAAGGAGGATCCTGCCACTATATATGGTCACTACTTTGTTCATGTTCATTCAGGAAGAGCCACACCTTAGATGCTTCATGGCTTGACACTGCAGGATGATAACTGACTGTCACTTTGCCATGGATGTGGGAAGAGCCCTCTAACATAACACTGCGATTTGGACATGCCTGTTTGCGTGTTGCAGCTTGTGTTATTTTTGTTTCAAGCTTACGATCACAAATACGAACTGAATTTCTGCATCTCTGCCCATTGGCATTGATGGAGTGAGGTTTCTCAGAAACCATCTCTGAATAATTCTAGAAGGATTCCTATCTGCAGCACAACTTATTTACATTAGTAAATAATCTGGCTTTATGACTAATTCGTATCTTTACCTGTTACTTAAATCTCTATGTTTTCTTTCCATTGAAAAAGACAGGGAGATCACAAGTTCCCTGAAAGCCAATGGGAAGTACCCGTTGATAGAGCGGAGTCGAGGATTAACCTATTGCTGTCAAGCACAGGCAGAAAAGCAGACAAATGAATTAGGTGGGAAAGAGGAACTGAGGCTACATCTGTTTCAGGAAATGAATTATTATGTAGTAATTTACTCTTAAAGCTTAATTATATTAATTAGATATTACACAGATATCTACATTGCTCTTCAAAAGTGGCCTTGAGGACCAAAGTTGCTGCCATTTTGGTCTCTCTCATGTATTTGCCTGTGCTTGACTCATTGAGCCTGGCAGACACGTAGTGTTCTGCACGCCCCAGCAGGCACTCTCTGGCTGCTCCTGGGGCGGGACTTTGCTCTTCACATGGGCCATGAGTGTGGCATTGCTGATGGTCTCTAAAGACAGGCTATATTCATAGAATCATAGAAGGGACCTTAAAGATCATCAAGTACCAAACCCCCTGCCATGGGAGGGACACCTCCCACTAGAGCAGATTGCTCAAAGCCCCATCCAGCCTGGTCTTGAACACTTCCAGGGATGGGGCAGCCACGACTTCTTTGGGCAACCTGTTCCAGTGCCTCACCACCCTCAGACTGAAAAAATTTCTTCCTGATATCCAATCTAAATCTAGCCTCTTCCAATTGGAAACCTTTACTCCTCATCCTACACTACCTGCCCTTGTTATTCACCTATCATACTTGCCACACTGATTACATGATGAATGCAGGGAGGAAGCAGATGTCTTACCTTCAGTTTTGCAGCTTCCTCATTACTGTCTGATATTCCCAGTTGCCCTTGGTCTTGCAGAAATCCAGGAATGGTGCTTTGTCACTGAGATAGACCCTGATTCCATCTCCCCAGAGTGTGGCGGAGGGTCATGGTAGAGCAACACTTGGCAATAGCAGGCTTCTGACTCTGGGGTTAAGGGTGAGAAAGTCTGTGTTTAAATAGATGGATGAAACCATCCCAGGAAAACTTGATTTTACTGTGGAGCCGGCCCTGCACAGAGCAGCATAAGAAGACAGACTACTTCTCTGGGTAATATTTCAAGTGACTTCTTGCATTAGTTTAACTGACAAGACACAGAATCAGCTCACTGATTTTTCTCCTGCCTGGTTGAGTATTTCTGGATAAATGTGACAAGTATATGCCTCCCAAGCTCGATCAGAGCCTGTATCCAATGTATCTTACCAACATACAGATAAACTGTTCAGTGCTGAAACTCAGTCTGATAGGCTTATGTAGTCCCCCCACTGAAGACTTGCACCTTTATTTGGGTGGTATTTGCATTGTTATAAGACCTGTGAGACCAAAACAAAAAACCTATGGTATGTAGCCATGGTAAGCTTCAGAGGTTCCCTCATGTCAAGAGAGTATGGGAGTACAGAAACAGAAAGAAGATGGGCCACTTACCTAATGGTGGGACATGGCCTGGCAGGGTCTATTCTTTTGCTCCTAGTTAGAAGGAGAGTACGGAAACCTGCCTTTCCCCTGGTCTCAGTTGTGTAGTATGGCTGATTAGAATAAACCACTATTTCTTCTGAATTGATTGTGTGGTCTGCATGAGTTCCTCGTTTATATCCATATGGAATTCAAGGGCTTCTCTGCTGAAAATTCCAGCAGAACTCTTTTTGCCCATTTACCCTTGCCTTGGCAATGTCATGTCTCCCAGGGTGTGTCCAGCCAGCATTTTAGTTTGGATCATGAATGCTCTTTGAAGCAAACCTTTCCTTTATCACCATTTGCTATGCTTTGAATCGAGCTGCAGGTCCTGGAGTACATGACTTGACTGAATTCCTTTTGCATGAAGCTAATCCTGCTGGTGTTCTCCAGGAGCACACCTAGTGGGGTATAGGGTCAGGCTAGAGCTCATCCAAAGTAAATCTTGAAATACACGTGGTGTGGTTGCTGGGTCATCAAGCAGTGACTCTTTCTTGCTCTACAAATCTGCCTTTGTTGGGGCACTGGGCTTGCAGGCAGACATCTTCCCACTGTTGTGCCACTTGTGCTTTCTGCAGCTTCCTTCCAATCATTCCAGGTTGCTCCTTGCATTCTTCAAATCCTTCCTCAAAATCTAACTTCTTTACAGTTTTCTTCCGCTATTGCTTTCTGGTCATGAGCAAGCTAGTTCTCAACATAGGAGAAACATGAAGCAGACCACAGGGTGGCCAAAAAGCCACAGGCCTGGTGTCTGGGAGGAATCAACAAGCAAGACAAAGGTGAGGGCTGGGCTTTTGAGAATTTTTCTACCTCCTTTTCACCAGCCATGAGATCCGCTCTCTCAGCTGAATGGATGTTTTCATAATTTTTCCCAAATAAGTGGGAACTTTTTTATTAACTTTAAAAGGAGCTAGTTTAAAAATAGGATACAGCGCTCTGGGCTGAGGTCTCTGTCAGCCAATATGCATGCAGAAGGGTGTATATGCAATTCCCACTGTCCTGCATTATCAAAGCTTACACATTTTTACTGATGGAAAATCAGGCAATCCAGTGATGTTGAAGGTGACTGGGACTCAGGTTTCTGTTCCTGAGAACTCTGGGGTCTATTTAACCTTGTGTGTGGGAGTGGTATGGGTATCTGTTGCCTTCATATATGCTTTGGGACTTTCAGGGGAACAAGGTGCTTAGCTAGTTAAGGACAAGCATGTGCACACAGAGCAAGAATGATTAAACTTGGCTGCGCAAAGGCCTCCTCCCTCCCCAGATCCTTCTCCCCACCCATCTTCTCTCCAAAAGTGCATTAAACAACTTCCAAACTGACTGATGTGCTCTGGGGATTGTGATTGTTTGAGATCTCTATACTTCCCAAGTTCTGGAGGCAATTATCATTTGGCCGTATCCTTCAAAGTGTGCTTGCTGAGTGTGGAGCTCTTATAACCGTGTGCCTCTGAGATATTCCTTACATAACTCCCAAGTTATGAAAATACAGAGTTTAATTTTTACAGGCAATGAGATTGTTTGGTCTATTGTTTCCTGTTAAATTCACCGCATCAAATTCCATCCCATGCTAACTGGAGCCATTCAGTAACTGAGATGGGGATTTAGCCCATTCTTTTCTGACAAAATTGGGATATTTCACATATTTGATAGTGCATCTGTTAAAGGGACAAATTCCTGTGCAGTATGTTGGCTACTCCTTCTGTATTCAAATCTTACTTTAGATCTGTTAGGGTTCTAAGTGATCTAATCCAGTGATTTAACTTATAAAAAAAAAAGAAAAGAAAGAAATATATTTTTTTCCTGTACTCATTGATCTTACCTTTTGATGCTATGCCCTTTGTGCTACAATGCATCTGGAAAATAGCCCGTGATTTTTCTTAAGGCAGGAAATAGTATTTATGGCTGTACAATAATGTTTTACAGTGTATATGATCAAAAGATTACCAACTTCATTTTCAAATGAAGTCCAAAGAATCACAGAAGCTATCGAGGTACTGTGCTTGGTTTCACAGTTTCTCAGGAATATGCCTGAAATTTTGCCTTCATTAGGTATCCTTTCCACACTGCATGGTTCGGGATCTGAACTGATGTGCTACAGCCTGAGAAAGAAGAAAACACAGTGCAAAATGAAACAAATACAATAGTGAAATATATCTGTAATGGACAGCTTTAATTGATGGAACTCTGCCTGTACATTGCCCTAAAAGAGGCAATATGTTGAGTAACGGTGAGCAGGAATACTTGTAGTTCCTTTAATCAGAAGTTATATAGTTTCCAGGTACCTGAGTTGAGGATGGATACTCAAGCAGCAACTTTTTCTTACAACATGTGATTGGAGAGTGGAGCTCATTGCCACTGTGTTTTAGAAAAATAATGGATAGCAAGAGTCAACAATTCATGTGAAAGTTCAGGTAGGCAACTGCCACGTAGCAGTATCTTGAGAGATGGTAGCAATGAGTGCTGAAAAAACCTCTGGCTGTGAAGTAATCGACAGTTCTCCATGGTTAGGATAACTTCAATGGGAAGGAGAATCTGTACATCAGGCTTGTGTATCTTTTTTCCTTAACATATTAAGTGGTGCTACTGCTTGGGGATAATGAACTAGGTGGAGTAGAGATCTGGCTGTGGATTGACAAATCCAGTGTTTTCTTTTCATTTTCCTTTCCCTTCCATCTACAAAAATGTGTCATTTTCGTTCTGCTGAGAAGAGGGTTTTGTGCAGGCTTCATAAGAAACATAATTTATTGATGTAACTTCTGAGGGGTGAAGTTGAATGAAGCTCTCTCTTCAGGATTCAAGAAAGCCAGCATTAACTCTCATCTCTCAGGTTTTCTTACTGGCACTAAAGAGCTACAAGTAAACTGCATGCCGTATGGCTTTGATTAAAGCCCCTTGAAATATAGTCTAGCTGTTCCGAAAGGAATTTGGTTTCTTACCCCTTATTTTCTTGATAATATAATATTTACAGTCTTGAAGCAGTTTTACAGTAAGAAATTAATGTCTCATATCAGTAGCTGACTGACAATGCCATGGTGAGGCCACTCCAGTCATGAGGTCCTTAGGAAGCCAAGGGACCAAAGCACCCAAGAGTCCCCTTCCTCCATGGTGTTGCAGTGACAGGAACATGTTCTGCAAGTGCTGTGGCTTCTCTTTCTCCCTTGTAGCAGGAGGGAAGGTGAAACAGTGCACAGAAACTAGGAGTCATACTATCTGTCCTTGGCTTCAGCTGCCAAAGCCACCGCTTGTACTGTGTGACTGTCATGCAGCAAGTACAGGCACAGGTAGGAACTTGTCTCTGTGATGTGATAGCTGGCAGAAGGAAATAGGCAAGCACACAGCTTTTTCCTTCACTCCTTCTGTGCCTTATTTACCTCTGGGAACTGGGCTTCAGATTGAAAATGGTGGAAACATTTGCTTTCCATATGGAAATATGGGACTTACCAATTGCAGTGTGTGGGGACATTGACTCAGTCTGATTGTTGCAGTGACCTGAGGTGCCCAGAGTACTCCAGAGTCCTTGCAGAAACGAGTGTGTAATGGGAGTGGAAGCTGTCTGAAGTCTCCTGGAAGCCGATGATTGTAAAAACTACTTTTTCCTTAGAACAAATATAAAAAAACCTGAAATGGCAATGACTGTTGGCCATGACAAAATGCATTGAAGGTCATCTGGGACACAAGCTGTATGACTGCAAGGGTTTCAGAAGGGGCTAGAAGTGAGGAATTGGGTATGTCTGGGTGGTGGCTGGATAAAACTCTGTGTAGGCAGTGCAGTCAGGATACTACAAAAGCAAGCAGAGACCACTGGAGAAAGCCAAGAATGGTCAAATGAGCCTCAATAATGGGGCCCTGAGAGGAGAAAAAAAAAAATAAAAAGAAAAAAAGGTCATGCTTTTTGGGTGAAGTGCTGGCTGGTGAATGAAAGGCTTGGAATAAAGAGCAAAGAAATTCCTTCTTACTGTTTGATGATTGTATTAAGAGAAATACAATTTAATGCCCATTTTCAGTAAATAAACAGGGTTGCTGCCCTGTTTATACACAATTCAATCTTCAGTTTCCTCAACAAAAACAATCTGAACGTTAGCTAAAGACTCTGGCCCAAAGGGCTAACAGTAGTCTCTAAGGGGAATAAATAGAGGGTGGGCAGTGCTCTTTCAACCTGCTCTTTGAAGAACGAACTGAATACAGCCTTTAAGAAAGGTACAGGTACACAAATATTTACCTGTTAGTTCTTTATTCACGATGGGTTCAACCCTATTGTATTTGGTTGTTGCTTTTGCTCCTCCAGAGGTCTGTGTCCTGGCGTGTGACCTGCCTTCGCAAGCAGTAATTAGTGAACTGGGTGGCCACACACCTGACCGGGCGTTTTGAATGAGCGGCAATGGCAACTTGTCTGTGCCACACTGGCAAAGTCCCCTGCATTGTCTCCAGCTCCAAGGGCAGCTCACAATTTGGCCCTGGATCAACCCAGGACTCCCGTTATTGATTCATCAGCCCATGGTAAAGCTAATGGAGGATTAGGGCCTTGTTACAGTAATTGCTGGATAGAAGGTGTCATCTTTTGGAAACGCCTGTTGGCAGAGCTGCCTTTCTCATTTACCTGCCCTATAATTAAGATACAACTGGGAAAGGTCTTAGGAAATAACTGTCACTTTCACATTCTGCCTGTCACGTAGTTTGATCACGTTAAATCATTTTATGGGATTAATGCAGTGTAAAGTTGAATTTGCAGTTTTGTGAGATTAACCAAAATGGTATATTTTTTTAATAGAAGTGGGCAGGTGGGGTAAGATTAAAGTGAAGAACAGGAATTCTTCTCCAGCCAGACTGGTCTGGAGGAACGAGATATGTTACTCTGGAGGATTAATCTCCTGGGAATGTACAAGACTGCAGGGAAAACATGCCATAGGTGAAGAAAGGAGTCGGGGCTTTGCTTCGTTGGCCTTGTGCGATGTCTCCATTTTGTTTTTCCTGTGGCCGAGGGCCCTGTGTGGAGCAGATCAGGGCTAGTGGCTCTTGGAGGAGGGCCCAAGGGAGGCTGGCAGCAGGTCTGCAGGCAAGAGCTGCTCCCAGGTGCCACCGCTGACCCCTACATGGCAGCCGACAAAGGCCCTATTGAGAGGGGACAGGGAGGCAGGGTTGTGGCCGGGGCGGAGGAACATGATAGCAGCCTCTCGAGGCCAGGGAATCTGTAAAATAAACCACCGGGCAGCGCGAACGTGGAGGTGAGGAATGTGAAACCGGAGTCGAGTTATTTGGGAGCAGCGCCCGTCCAGCGCTGCGCGAGACGTTACTGGCGAGCAGAAGCGGCATGGCTGGTTATAAAATATAGCGTCGATGAGACAAACTCTTGTCAGTATAAATAACTTAAACTCTAGTCAGCTCAGCTACCCACTTACACTGGGCAACATGAGCGGCACCCGTGGCTCGCTGGCTGTTGCCCGGTCACCTTCCCCACCCTGGGTCCAGCCGGGCCCGTAGAGCCTGGCAGCCAGGGCCGGCACAGTCTCTGCAACACACTTACGGAGATGTGCGGCAAAACGAGTGCTGCACCCCAGCCAAGGCTGTGCTCTCTCCTCCTTGTGGTTATGTCCCAGACACATTCTTGGGCTATTCCACCCGAGGATGAGGTTTAAGGCAGAATCAAGGCTGCTCTTGCAGAGAGCCATGGTCCTGCATTCTTCCCTCACGCTGTGTTTTGGGTCTTGTTTTCAGCCTTTCTGTACTGATTGCAGTTACATCTCTTGGGTTTTCCTTCTGACAGGTCGGGTCTGGCCCATCACAAGTACTGGTGCTGGCATAAGGGGAGCTTATGGGTCCAGACAAGCAGAGGGGAGAGAGGCAGGAGAAGGGCACTGCCCCTTTCTGGGGAAACATGTTCCCAAACCCACTCCTGCTGCTCCTCAAACTGCTCCTTCAGGGGTGGCGGCGTCCCCGCCTCTCTAACCCGCCTTGTGGCTGCACTATGCAGATGTCTTCAAGAAAGAGAATGTACCAGTACTTTGTGCAGAAAAAGTTTCTGATCAGAAGGCAGGAAAAAAGGTTGAAATCCAGAAATGGCTTTGCAAGTGCTTTCCTGTGGAGCAGGGAGTGGTTCTGGTCTCCTCATGCTCCTCAATTTTGTTCTTTACTAGATCAACTGCTGACAGAACAGCCCAAACCAGCTGAAAATAGTGTCATTTCAGCTGAGGATAATTAGAGAAAGAAATGAAAATTAAACTTGAATTGGGCAGCCAGTCTTCCCATCAATTCCCATGTTGTCCCCTATTTCACCCTTAAACATCTTGCAATGCTAAGTGCTAAGGAATGTTGCAGTTTAGCAAAATGGAAATAAGGATCGAAAAGAACTGATTCCTTTTGGTGCAAACAAGCAAAGCATATGGTAGGCAAAACCTGTTGTAACAACCAAGTCTTCCCATCTGACAAATTTTGTATAACATCGACTTTGTTTATAGGTCTTAACATTCAGAGCACATTAAGAGGAGTGCTCTGAACTGAGACTCAAGTGTTTACTATGATAGCAAAGGAACAAACAAACAGAAAATGGAATAAGATCTGTTTTAAAAGGAAAAAGCCTGATTAATACTAAGACAACTGAGCTATTGTCTAAACAGTGGTTTTAAACTTGATTTAGCTTGTAACAAAATGTAACACTACCCACCACAACATGTATTGTGTCTAATGCTTTCCCTTGGGCTGAAATGGAAGAATAGTTTGTTCTTCTAACTTGTTCCAGGTACAAAAATAATGGTGATTTTTATTACTTTAAAAATATCCCCAGAAGTTGATGGCATTATTTAATAAGAAGTATCAGTATCCTGTACTGTGTCCCTGAAGAACCTCTATACCTCTATGGAACATGACCAACAGTTCATTAAACTGGAGGGATGAAGAATATAACCATAAAAATCTGTTATGCATGACTTTTGATTATCCCATTTGTCTTACCTGTTGCATTTCATCAGCTCAATTTCTAACTAAAACTGAACAATAAACTCTAACTTTTCAGTCATAGTGTTTCTGCATCCTCTCTTTAACAACAATATTTTAAGAAAGCTGAAAGATATTTGTAACTTCTTCTCCAACCTCTGGATCTGTTTTCCTTGTTAAACTTTTGGAATGGAACTGACTAAATATTTGTAACCAATAAAGAGTATTTGGCTTATTTGTGGAGTAATTTTATTCATTCTTTGTATATATTGGGATGACTTAATTTATACTGAGGTTCTTGAACAGATGTTTTCACATTTCAGAAATCGCCTGATTTTTTAGCTCAAATAATTATTCCTAAAATGGAAACAATAAGTTGCTATTGGCTGATGTTAACTCTTTGCTACTCTTGCTGTTTCTAAGTTTGGTTCTGCCTGGACTTTACAGCCGTGTTGTCTGGCTTCAACTACCTGGATGCTAATATCTGGGAAAAGGTAAAACGAATACTTTGCAAATTAACTATAGATTTTTCTTCTTTGCCTAATCTCTGAGATTTAAAGATAATCCAACAAACTAGTCATCTTTTCATGAACATTTAAAAAATTGATAGTGGAAGAAAGGAGAAAGACCTTATAATATGGAGCATCTTATTCCTTCATAGACTTTTTTCATTTTTAGGATTCATGGTATTAGCTGTCAGCGAGCTCTGGTGCTTTTAGTGGCATATTGCCATATCCTCGTGTGTGTGTGTGCATTCCTTCATTTTCAGTGAAGCCTGAAATTGTTCATCCACAGTCCCAGGAAAGAGGGTCTCTTAAAAATCACTTATTAATTCTAACTTGCTTGACGAACGTCTCTCCTCCCCAGCATGTCACATGTCTTTCATTCTTGCCCATAGCTCACTGGCCTAGCAATGAAAGTTGAAATCTGGCTCTCACCTAAGTCATGTCTATTTATGGTAGAGCCCAGATTTAGAGAGCAAAATCCTTCCTTTCTCCTTTTAAATGTAAATCAGTGCCATGATATGTGGTGACAGTCTTGATGAAGTGTCTGAAAGCCTGTCTTCTTGTGAAACAACATGTGCACTTAAACAGAATAATTTCTATCTTCCTTCTAATATAGGAAAGCTATTTATTACGTAACTTTCAAATCCTTTTCTAAAGATAGCCTTGCTTGTAAAAAAACAGCTTAAAGCATTAGAGACTGAAATTTCCAGTGAAGGGCTGCTGTTGTTCCTGTGGTGTTTTCCTGTCAACTTCTGGTGGGACCACTAAGGGTCAAGAGATGGGGCAGTGCTAGACTTCTCTCAGGGAGGCTAGAAGGTTTCTAGCTGTATGCATTTTCTGGTGCTTCCTCTGCCACTTCTATTCCTCACCTCTCCTCCGTCCCAATTTATCTGTGTGTCCAGAAAAAGCTGGATTGAGATCAGCTCATTTGTCTACCAGCAGATGTCTACTGCTAATGATTTTTTTGTTCTATGCTTTCTTGGACTGTATGTAAAACAGTAAACTGGAGATGAAATGACCCATATTATGTTTATAATCTCCTGTGCCATCTGATCTCCATTTAGGAATTTAGATTTAATTGTTCTTGTGTAGGCTGGTAGATACTCATCTGTGATGTGGGATAGGCAGTCCTTAATATTGTTTTGAACTGTGTATTTCAATTTTTGCACTCTTGTGCCCAGAGCATAGGATGTACATCAAATGCTAGATCTGACTTCAACTGAAGTCAAAACAACAAGGGCAGGATTTGCCTCTTATGTAAGTCTTTATTAATCTAAAGTAATAATTGTTCATCCTTGTTCTTTTTTGCCAGCTTTTAATATTATCTCATAAAACACCCCAACAAAAACCAAAAAAATGCCTCATATAGAAGCGCCTGTATTGAAGCTGTATCACAAATTGAAATTAAGTGTTACCTTTTGGAGTGTCATTCTTGCTGGGACTCCTCGTTCCCAAATATTTATGATTTAAACCAGAATATCAACACATTGTATAATAATTTGAACATTCTTTTGAAGTACAAGCTGAAGAGATAAGGGTTAAGGGGAAAATGTTGTGTGTGTATTTTTTTAAAGCAGGGTACTGTATTGTGAGAAAACTACTGGGTTCGCTCTCTTCATTCAGCTGGAAAAGAATCACAAGTCTTTCATGTAAAAATGAAGTGCTTTTCCAACTCAACTATTATTCTTCAGAGTTGCTGCCCAGGAAACAGAATAGGAGATTAACAAAGTATCCAGCTAAAAGGATGTAATTTAAAAAACGTACTGCTGTGTTTATAGTTGTGCAAGACCAGCCAATAGATCACTTGAAAGTGTGAAAATTGGAAAACGGCACTCTACAGTTTTGGAAAATCCCATTGCTCAGAATTCAGCTGTTTTGTAAAGGAGAGAATTTTCTTCAGCAGATTTGACCGAATTTTTGACATTCTTGTATTATCTCATTCTGCTGGAGGAATGTAAACAGTGCTCATCTGTCAGTATAGCTGTTGCAGCTGGATGGCCTTTGGGATTTTTTAAAAAACGGAGATGTATCCTGAATGTGGTGCTTACAAACTGGCAGCTCTAAACAATAAAATTTCCACTGTGATGGGTGAGGTATGACAGACAATTTAATTTCCTTTGTGTTGCCCCATTGATCTGTCTATTGTGACTTGCAGAGGAATTAATTCCAGGCTGGATATGTAATCAGATTTGATGCCTGACTTCCTGCTCCACTAAAGTGACCAATAAAGATGTCATTAATTAATAGTGAACAGGTGTGAAAGCCAAAACTAAAACCCCCTTTTTGGTCAGTTTCTAGTACTTTTTTAGAATTGTTTTTAGAGGATTGAAAAGTTTTGGCTGTAATGATTAGAAAACTTTTGCTTTTCCTTGTCAGCATTGTCTACAAAACAGTAAAATTAATTGTAATCCTGCACTACCCTGCATCTCTGGCTACCTTGCAGAATACAATTTTCTCAACAGCTGTGAACTTCAGACTGGGAATTGCATAGATATTAGTCACCCTTCTGTTTTCTTCCATCTACTTCACTAGATCTACCCTTGGCCACCCTATTAATTCCTTTTCTGAATGTTATGACTGCGCTGCAAGCAGGAGTTGGTGTAGATACCCGAATGCATCTTTAAAAGCTGGCTCTGAAGAACAGTCCAGCACATTGTAGCTAACTGTTAATCTCAGATACAACTTCGTAAATTTATCATTTATACATCTTGTATTAACCAGAACAGGGAACAGGACTGTGAAAACAGGACTCAGTGCTGGACAGCTGTCCTCTTCTTTGGCCTTAAACTTGCTCTAAATTCTGTATTCCTCCTCTCTATAAACCAGCCCAGCTCCGAAGTGAGAATTCATCTCTATCTTTCTCTTCCCAGTAGTCCAATTTTTAAGGCAGGAGGTGATAGGTGAAAGTGCTGGGTCTGTACTTGGCAAGAATGGGGAAGGTGGCTGAACTTGGTGTCCCATTCTGTGCTCGCAATTGTCATGTTTTGGGCTACAGGCAGAGCTTGGAGATGCTCAGAAAATGCACAAGAGCTTAAGCTTCATTTGACTGATGAGAACTTGGGCACCTCACAGCTAAGACAGCTGGGTGGAGATCTTATGGATCACTTGCTTGAACTTGCATACCCAAATTTTTCCTAAATTGCTCTAAGTGCCTATTTATTTATTTATTCATTCAGATTAGGCCTTTTCTTTTGCTCTGCTTCAGTCTCCATCCAGAAAATAATAATAACAACAATTGCTGCCTCTCCAGAATGTTGTGTAATGAATACTCAAAGGCTTGGAAAAAACCCATCTATGGTGACAGCAGAGGTTAGTATGTAATGAGCACAACTAAGTTACCTAGTCACTGTAGCTTGTGGCCCAGCAGAAGTAAACAGAAGGAATAGCTGTTTTTTCCCCCTTCTCTAGATGTAGCTTTGTATTGATGAGAATTTATGGAAGGATACTTTTTTTTCATGCATCTCCCTCTTTGTTTTCTCTCTACTATGCGCACAATATAAGCCACTATTTGCAAATTTGCCCAGTCCCAACCATGGTGGACGAAATTCTTTTATGATACTTTCTGACATGTTCAAGTAAAAGGAGACTGTCACCTCCTGTAAACATAGAGTCTTACATTAATGTAGAAGTACACTTATCTGTCAAAAGCTAAAATGTGTGTGTACATGCACCCCTGTACACAAGAGTGAGGATCATAGCTGTGGATGGGTTTAACACCTATGTAACATCAACTCAGTCATATACTTCTAAGTTAAAAGCTCTGTGTGTAAAGCTTTTTTAAAAAGCATAATCCAATTGTACGTTTCATTAACAAAATGACTAATCTCACTAAATATTACGACAAAAGTGCTGATGGAACTGAAGCTCTAATCTGTGAATGCAGCATTATAATTTTACAAGAGTAGCTGTTCTTAATAAACATCAAAGTGCATGTAATTATTATGTGACTTTAGCTCTTTTTTCCCACGATACTATAGTTACTCTTGACAACAGCTAGCATTAAGTACAGTGTTTTAAATCCCCTGATAATAAAGTTTAAAAATACCTTCAGTTTGCATTGTTCCACTCTGCCATAATCCTCCTTTGATTGGCTCAGGAAGGTGACCTTCACTCTCTTGTCTGGAGTCAGGGCTTGGACGTGTTGGACACTGTCCTTTGGAGGCTGGTTTGTGTGCATTGGGAAATAAAGCTGGGATGGGAGAAAGCGTGAAACGTCCCATTTTCTTGCAGAAGAGCATCCCCATTTTGAATACAAGCTTAGGCTGTGTGGTTTTTGGAGGTTACCTTTATATTTCTCTGGAGTTCATTGATCTCAAAAGCAAAGCAAAACAAAAGAGCAATTGCAAGATTTGGAGAGAAGGTTGCCTTCCTAAAAAGGCAGATGTGGAGCATCGGAAGTACTCTGTTGCGGTCAGAGCTGAGTGAGGTTTGGTCCTGCTGATGGGAAAGTCACAGCACGGCTGTGAAGACTGCAGATTGCAAGAAGCCGTGCAGCTGAGTTTCCGCAAAGGCATTATTATTTTGTCTAAATACTCTTGATGGAGGTTTTGATAGTAACTTGGGAGAGCAGGAGAATCTAACTTAAGTCCTTCACAGTTGAAAAGCGCAATACACAAGGATGTGCTTTAGGGGGTTTGAGGGACAGTTTTGTTTCAAGCAAAGGAAACAGAATCAAAGTTCCCTAAACAGGATTGGGTCTCATCGTTTACCTCTGTAGATCTTAGCCATGTTCTATCTCCTCCTTTCTGCTAATGGTATCATCTGCCAGGCCCACATCTGAAATATTTCTTTGAGAAATACTCCTAAAATACAGACAATTATGTTGCATACAAAGATTTTAGCACATTTTCCATCACCTGCAGTCTTTCCTTCTGTGTGCTCTTTTTCACCCTGTCCTTGACTTCTTGAGCTGGTTTGAACAAGTCATTTTCTGATAAAACCTATTACAATGTGAGTCCTAGTAAGTTACATTCTATGGAGAAGAAAATACAGAGCCAAATCATGAATCTAATGAAAGAAATACTTATCATAGTCTGCAGACAAACAGAAATATATTAATAGAATCAGCACTGTTGTTGCATTTGCTGGCGTCTTTAGTTTATTTTCTGTCTTAATGGGCACATGTAACTGCTCTTTGTGCAGACAAAAGAGTATTCAAAACCCCTTACTAGAAACAAATGATCACACACTGTACCTGTATTTCTTGAACTGAGAACAGAACAAAATCAAATGTTTTTGCCAGGCATGCTTTATAGCTATGCATTCCTGCACACAGAAGCTCAAGCAGGATCCTTCTTGAATGACACAGATGATTATTATTTTGTTCCCAAGGGAAAGTGGTATTACAGCATCAGTATTATCCACTTGTAATGAGGTGCTCACAGATGAAAAGAGGAGGGGTAAGACAGATATAACATGAGTGACTACCCTGTGGCAAATACTGCTTTAAAAATGTTTTCATAACACTTCAAAGAGTCTGAGTGAGGGGATCATGTGGTAATACTGCCTAACACTTGCTTTAAACAACGGGGACTTCCACCCCCAATCCTGGATAACCCTGTTAATACTGCTGGTAGTTCCTCTGCTTGATGCCAAGTACATGATTAAGACTCTGATTCAACAAATCAGAGGTGATCACTTAACCAGAAAGTATCATATGATAGATGAAAGGCTTCTGAGAGGGAGGTCTCCTCACTTCTGTGGGTCTGCTTTGTGTTTCTTCCTTACTGCGGTCTCCACCACCATTGGCAGTATCTGTAAAGGACTCTGGAATTAAAAACTGCATGACAGTGGCTAAGCATTTTAACGGTGATAGTTGTTAGATGAAAGGATGAGAGAATATTGACAGTGAAGTATATTTACTTTTGATTCTCAAATGCTACGTGGTGAGGTCACCTTTTTGAGATAATGGGTGCAGCAGAGACCCAGACCTTACTGTCTCTACAAGATGGGTTCCTTGGAGGCTTTGCACATCTGAAGACTGACAGAGTTTACTGATTTGCACAACAGTAGGAGCCATTCTTTCTTCTGGCTTCACTAGAGATCTAAGATGGAAAGTATTTCTGAACTGGTCCCTTTGCTTGTATCAAGAGCAGAAACACAATGCAACTACTTCTAGTAAAGACTCATTAGCCAGTTTTTTAATGCAAAGCCTTCAATGTGCATAAAAGAATCAGCTCTCCATACCCGGGTGATACACCAAGTGCTGATAAGCTGTTCCTCCACAGCTACAGGGAGGGTTTCTCAATTTGCCTTGCATACAAAAGACCTTTTTTCCTTTCTCTTCTCTCTGGGTTTTTTTTTTTTTTTAGTGTTACATTTTTTCTGTCTGTAGATGGTCACTTAATTTCAGTGACATAGATCTTTCCTACACTGTGCATGCATGTTAGTGATACCTGGGCAGCAAAAAGGAGTATCGAAAAAGCAGAACTGCATGGACAAAACCTGGGGAAGTGGGAGATGTAGGTGTGCTGTGCCACTGGCAGGGCTGAACAAGCTGGTGTGGGCAGCATGGCTGGCAGCTCAGCATGGGGTCTGCATGTGGTGTGGGCCCCTGCCCTGCCTGGACCTGTGCAGCTGCACTGCCCCATGCTACAGGTTGAGGGCTGCACCCTTAAAGTTTTTAAGCAGGAGACCATCAGCCAGCTCTGAATGTGTTTATGTCCCCAGAGAAATTGTGGATGCCCCATCCCTGGAAGTGTTCAAGACCACTCTGGATGGGGCTTGGAGCAACCTGGTCTGGTGGAAAATGTCCCTGCCCATGGCAGGGGGGTTGGAACTAGATGATCTTTAAGGTCCCTTCCAACCTGAACCATTCTATGATGTTACGATTCTATGATTCTGGCACATGAAAATTCCCCAATCAAAGCTTACAATCTGTCTCTACACCGACAGCATGTGGGGAGTTAGTGTTTTAGTGAATGAGCTCCTGCACTGGTAAAGCCTCCAAACTTCTGCTACTGCTGTAGCTCAGGATGACCACAACCACTAATCCCTTCTTGGAAGCAGTGATCAGCAAAGGGGGAAGGTAGGTTTTTTCACTGGAAAGGCTCTCTTGTTGGATGAGTTAAAAAGTAAGATGCCTGGTAAGAATCTGTGCCCAGCTGCTGGGGTAAAAGTAGTGTTGTAATGGGAGCAGGGCCAAGCAGGGGTGAATGTCAGAAGTGAGATGATCTTCCCCTTGAACTCTCTGCTGGAGCTGTGTGTGTGATGTCAAACACTTGAAGTAAAGAAATGCAGAGACCCGTTGGAGATTGCTGTTTCCTAGGCCACAGGAACGACCAGAGGTATACTTAAAATATGAGGAAAGACATAGAAACCAAGCTGCTCACTTTTCTCTGAGGAGGGATGGAAAATGTGGTGACAATTTTCAACAAAGTAAAAGTTTACTGCAGATCCAAAGGGAATGGGGGTATTGTTATACATCCACTAGGACAAGAATTAATGGGTTTATGTTTCAGAAAAAAACAAAGTTTAGGTAAGAAGTTTCAGCAGAAAAAGATATTAGGAAGTACTTTCTCAGTGAAAAGATAGTGAAATGTGGAAAGTGTTTGCCTGAAGATGGTGAAGATTGATGCTGATGTTTTAAAAAACAAGTTTGATAAATATCTGTCAGAAATGATGTGTACTTAGTCCTTAAAGCACAAGGATGTACTACCTGAGTTCTCAGGACTCTTCTGGACCTGCTTTTTATGATTTATATGCTGTATTTTTTTAGCTTTTCATGCAAAAGCTTTATCCTTCAAACTGATTTTTTTCTCTTCTCCTATTTTTTCTTAAATTCAGCCCTGTTTTTAGTATTGTGATTATTTTTTTTTAAATGGCATTTCACTTCTTGTTTATCCCTATAAAATGGTGAGACATTTCCATAAAGTGCTCTATCAAACAAAATTATCTCTGCTGTTTGAGGGTATGAAATTGGAAAATGCAGATGTTATACTGTTTGACCACCCATGGTAAAGATTTTTACTTCAGCCAGAAATAAACTGGCCAGAAATATTAAGAACACAAATGGACCCCTTCTGGATTTACATAGGGTGCTCGTAGGAGCAGAGCAAGGCCATTTCAGTGTACAGGTGTCCAGAGGACAGCTTCCGCTGCTATACTTACAGTGAGTGGCAACTTCCCTCTACCAGCAGTGAGTACTTCCAGACTGATGATATTACAGGTGTAAGTAATAAAGTCAGCTTTGCAGTTCACTTTTTGGGTGATAATGAATTATGAGACCTTTCACATTTTCCAGATGACTTACCTTAATCATGTCTTGCGTCACTTTTTATTGCTCATCACCTTTCAGTGTGCCAAACTGCTTGATGCATTTTACATTGGTGATGTTTTTGTAGTTGCATAATTAAATCACACATTGCACTAAGTTTTAATGGAAAGGATTTTCTTGTCCCTCTTGTCTTTCTCTGAATTCAGCAAGTAGCCGCCATCCCAAAGCTTTTTACCTTAGAAATGATGAATGACTGCTTCTAAGCTTGGCTCTGCCACAGATTTGACTTGCAACTCTTGCAAATAATTTCTTCCTTCCTGCTCAGTGACTCTTTCACCCAAGTGGAACAGATGCTGCTCACCTATATTTCAGCTTTGCCAGTAACATGTTTTCATGTTATATTTTGCATAGAGCCTAGTAGTGCAGCTGTAATTAAATCCTGGCAGAGTAAATGGAAAGGCCAAATGATCCAGGGGTGTTGCTAATAGTAAAGCCAAAATACACTTCTCAGAGAAGTAACCTGAGTCTTTTGGTGCACTCTATAACTACGGTGACCTCTTCTGAACGCCAGGTTTTACTTCTTCACATTTTCTAGGCATTTCATCACTTGCTTCAGAGACCTCAGTTGAAACAGTATCTCGAGTGCTCTTTTCCCTTTTCCTTTCCACTTTTTTGGACCTTGTTTCTTCTTAGTGCAGTCTGCTACTCAGAAGACCAGCACTGTTTGAGGACAGAGACAGCACATATGTTTAAATAATGCTCTAGTATTATCCATCAATGTAGAATTTTCAAGTATATGAAAAGTGAATGCCTGGATAAAGTGATAAGCACTGTAGCTATTAGTGAAAGCGTTTTGTGTTACTTTATATATTTAAAGGGTCTCTGCTCTATCAGGCAAGTTTGGTCTATTTATTTATTCAGAAGATCCTCTTTGATCTGAGGTAAAGATTTCACACAACTTGGTGGGACTTCAAGGGGAATCTGTTGAAATATGGCTACTCTGCCCATATTTTCTGTGTCTTTCATGGTCCCTCCAGTTCCAGAGAAGTCAGCTTCTTTAAAGATGCCAGAAATATCCCCACAGTGCATCAGAGTGTGTGCTTGAAGAAATCTCCTTGTTGTAATAGTATCTGTGAAATTCTCAGAAACTGAGAGTGCTGGCCAAAATAACTCCAAAGGGACCAGAGACAGGCCAAAACTAACACAGTTTTAAAATTTACCTCTATAAGCTTACACGCAGCTTTTCTAGGAGTTGTTTCTTCAGTGAGTGGGCTGATGGGATTTCTGAAACTGAAATAAAATGAGGGTCTGTCCCTCAGGTATTTGTCCATGCCACAGTCTGAAGTCACTTGCTAAGAGCGTGGATAGTAGTATGTAACAGGTATAAATAGCAGCTGGGTCCTCTTCCCTCTCATGAACAGCTCGTGCCAGACTGCTGCATTCCCGGTCTGCATGTTTAGGATGCAGAGTGAGTTAGATTAGAAGAAATTGCATAGAAACAATCTGCATAGTTTTGAAAATATCTACAAGTCTGAAAAAATTCTCTCACATAACTTTCGATCACTTGCTGTGATGAAATCTGGCCTCTTGGTGACCCTCTGCGTTGATTTCCTGGGTGTCTGTCAGGCACTTGGATGTTGGGGATAAGTGCTCATCTGATGTTGTCTCTGGTGATATTTGAGAATTGCACTGCCCTCCCTTCTACATTTCATTTCTTTAGGAGGTTTTTGAGAAGTGCTAGCAAACCCTTACAGATACCAAAAGCTTTGCATGGATGGTTTTTATCCCACAGTTTCTTTACTCAGGGTTTAAGCCCAGGCCTTTGCAGACAGAGAGCAAAGCAGACTTGCTAAAGCATCTCCTGTCTCTGGAAGTCAGTGTGCCCTTCGGACTCCCTGGGAGTCTGTCTGAGTGGGATAACATACTCTTTTCCCTTTTCCTTCACCAAGCTCCTGATTTGGGGGGATATTGAAAAGTTCTAACAGGAATAAAAAGGAGCTGCTGCTCCTTTCATAACTCTTTGCTTCCGCTGTTATCTCCATGCTTCCCCCCTTGCCCCTCCTTTGAGGAATCCTGCCAGGTGACTTGGTCCAGGGTACCATGCCCCTGAAAAAAAATTATTTTCCCTCAGTGGAAATCATCCTATTCTTTTGGATTATCCCATTTTAGTGTCATCACACTGCATCTATGTAATTTTTGTGAGAAATTCAACTTGGCGGCAAAACACCACCTTTTGTTTGATCATAAATATGTTAGTGGAGGACTCCTGGCTGTTTATAATTGCCCAAATTATATTTTTTTTATTATGATTTTTTATTATGATTTTTTTCCAGCTAGTTCATATTTTATTTTTTGTTGCCCACCCTCCATATTATCAAATGTATTGTCAAACATCACCAACACTGGTGTTCCTACAGTTTCTTTAACCATCCAGAAAACAAGAATCTGTTCTTTTTTTTTCCTTCTCCCCTGTCACCAACAAAAAGTGAAACAAAACTTTGTAGCTGCTTTA
The DNA here is from genome assembly GCA_033628505.1 of Tringa tobata. Taxonomy (NCBI): domain Eukaryota; kingdom Metazoa; phylum Chordata; class Aves; order Charadriiformes; family Scolopacidae; genus Tringa; species Tringa tobata. Next base: position 1,388,736 of record JAHREE010000150.1, read on the forward strand.
AAGACCTTTATAGTATTGACCACAATATTTTTACTTCTGTGAGAAAGTACAAAGTATCCTAAATCATGTTTTCTAGTAGACTTCCTGATGCTTTTATGGTGATGGACTTGAGACTGACATGCCACTGCTCTGTTATGGATAAACCATCACCTCGTTACAAATGGAGGAGAGCTCCAGATCGGGGTAGGGGCCCCGGGAAGCTTTCTGTCAGCATCTCTTAGCAAGCAAGTGAAAATACCGACCTGCAAATAACACCTAGTTCTGTTATTGTGTGACAGGGTAGGCTAGGTACAGTTAAAAAAAAAAAGAAAAAAGCAGCCTTTCAAATGCGGAAATAATAACATGCAGTTGTCTCTCCTAGGAAAGAAAAGGCAGAAGCTCAGTACCTACTCTCTGTGGGAGCCGGGGGGCTGTTTGGCCCAAATACAGTCTGAAATATTTGGGCAAGAGAGACGGGGAAGAGAAAGGAGGAAGGAACTTTGATGCAATAGGAAACTTCTGAATTTATCAAGGCAGGTTCTCCGCACAACCCTGGAGCTGAGGTCTTATATATAGTCTATGCTATTCTTAGAGTGTGCAGCAGAACAATGGTTCCATTCGAAGAAGCTCTTTTATAGCTTGCCAATATAAAGAAGGCTGTGCAAAATGATATGATCATGTAATTGAACACTGTAAATAGATATGCTGACCCAAACGATAATTTTAAATTAGCTCATTTTCCTGCCAAACCTAACTTTGTAGACTTAATGGAATGAGAAAGACTTGATGAATTTTTCTGGATTTATAAAAGTGTATCTTACTTTTAGATGTGATTTATAAAATCAAGTGATTTGATAGGACAATGATGGGAGCCTTTCTTCTGTTCATTGAAGTAGAAGCTAGATTAACTTAATCCCTTTGCTGGTTTGACCTTAATGTATAGTTATGAAATTAAGATACGTGAATTCTGAGAAATCCAAACCTCAAATGTGAAGAAGGCCTTTTACTTTTTATGATGCTGCCACAGCTTCCCCTATTAATTAGGATTAATTTGGATTATTAAAATCGGTTATGTGCAATGCAACAGAACTAGTGGTACAGGCTTGAGTCAGTCAGGTGTAGTCTGCAATTGCATGTTGAATGGCCACTGCAAAGACAGCAAACTAATGGGACAGCCATCGCTGCCTGGTGCAAGCCACAAAGTGTCCTGGCTTGCATGGTACCAAGGCGTCTGCTTCATGCCTAGTATACCATGGGATGTGAGCAGTACCATGCTATGGAAGTGGGTTTTGGTAGTTCCCTTCTTTACAGAAGGGAACAGTGCAACAGCCTCTTGGAGGTATTCCCAACTGCCTCAGAGTAGACATCTCACCCAGCTCCTTCTCGCTTTCACCCTGAGTAGTGCAACAAGGGCCTGATCTGCACTGAATCACACCCTCATCGGTGGTAGTTATGCCAAGGCAGTTGGCACTTCAGGCAGGCTTTGTTCTTCGCAGTGGACATTGTACAGCAGCATGTGGCAGACGCAGAGATGGAGCTGGTGGAGGTGGAGGTGGCAGGGCCAGGGGTGGTGCCTGCAGTGGCATGTTCCTGCTGGACAGGATAGTGCGAAGCCTCCTGGCAGTCAAAGTTGTCAAGGTGGGACAAACCCAGTGTTTTGGGTTGCAGGGTGAGAGCAGAGCAGGGAGTGGTTGGTCTGGCCAAGGGCCCAGCACCCAGCTGTGTGCCCAGAAAATAGAATCCTGAGAGGAAAAACAAAACAGAGTACACCAGAAGCAGCAAACGGTCTGCAAAGCAGGTGATTTTATTTGATTGCCTCATGCTGCAATCATTGTGGGAGCAGAGAGGAGAAGAGCAGGGCCTTAAACCTGCTGCTGGGCTTGGGCAAAGGATAATCCTAGTGGGGAATCCTAGGTACTGAGTTGCCCTTTGGGATGCTGCAGTACTATATTTTAGATTGTCCCCTGAACATCCTTCTCGGAAGTCCAGCCTGACTTGTGGCACATACTTAACCCATCAGGATCTTCTTTGGAGTGTTTTTGATCCAGCATCATGAATTTACACCAGATTAATGTGTTGTGTCATGGGGATGTGACACTTTTATTACAGCCTTTAGAGATTGCATGTCTCAAAAAGAAATCAAGAACATTGAAATAAAAAGTTTCTAAAGTGTTACCATATCGAACTTTAAGTGCACAGCACCCGGGAAATTATTAGCTGGACTGACCTACAGCCATTTCTCTTGGTTGCTGTTTCCATTTAGTGCCATATACCCTTGCTTAGTAGCTGGGACTTCTGCTGAATTTTGTTTCATTTCCCTGTTGTAGCCTTAAGCTGTGGGCCGAGTGGCAGGTTGATATTAAACCAAACTGCATGGTGAAGGTGTCACTGTAGAAGAGGGGAGCCCCTGTATTCACTAAGGAGCAATAAATAACTCCTTTCCAAGGTGATCACTTTGGGCAGCTTCTAGGGGGAGATCCTTTTTTCCTGTGTTCAGTTTTGCTGTGGTGTTGGAATTCATAATAAATGTGGTGGTGGTTTCTCTCCTTTCTCTGGTGATTTAAACCATGCATTTTTAACATTGCGGCTAGAAAGAGAAAATGTGAGCGTTGAGGGCTGAGCTGGGAATGGGACCCAGAAGTTGGAGCTGCCTGACTTCTGTGTGTCTGGAGCCTCAGCTGGAAAGCTGCTTTGCGTTTGTTTGATTTGCATTGATATACTGTTACATCATATATGTGATACAATAGATTAAAAAAAGCCATGTGGCTCTTGTCAAGAAAAAGTGAACTATGCACTTCTAGTAATTATTACCATATGGTTCTTGCACTCTTTCTACATACATAGTTAAGTCACTTATATTCCACTGAAATGCCATTTTTTTGATCTGACAGAACAGTTGAAACAACATGTTTATTGCTGTAATAATGCCCTTTTTTCATTTCAGTTCTTTACATCTGTTCCGTAGCCACATCCTACGTGCACAGAGAATCTTTAGGCAAGAAAGCAAGCTTCAGATGTGTTTGCTTAATGTAATTTACACAAATTTTAAGCAAATGGATTAAGGAAATAATTTTCATTTTAGATGATTTAAAAACTGGTGGTGATAATGCAAAACAGAGGCAGGAACAGTCTTCCATGTGTGGTAATTTGACTTAGCAAGTTGAACTAGTTGTCGCTTCACACACAGATCTTATGTACCAAATCTTTTCTAAGTGAATTCACGTAGCGCCTGACTGTGAATGGTCATATTTAATCTTGTCAGTGACATTTTAAATGCCGTACAGTTTGAACTAACCTGCTTTAAGCTCTGCTCCTTTAACTCATGCTGTTATTGTCTGCTGCAGTTGTTGACTCAGTAGATTTTCTGATGTGGTCTGGGAATGAGTTCTTTTGGACTTTCACATTATCATATTACAATATACACCACAGATTATTTATACTGGGGGTTAATTGCATCATCTGAATGGAATTCATTTTCCATTGTATCTACAAGTTTGCATTTTAAAATGATATTTTTCTTTATAGAAATTCAGAATAAAATGACATTTATTCTTGAGGAAATGGGCTATGCATCATGATTTTTGGTGTATGCTTGGCTTTAAAGAAATATGTTTGATTGTAATAATTAACTGGGAACTATTATTACAGGATGAAATATATCACTTCTGAACTGTAATGGAATATGGAATCTGTCCAGCTAAATGTAGCATATAAATAAAATAAATAGTATTAAGCCTTCTCCAAGGGACAGAGTTGCTAAGTAAAACTTATCCGTGCTTAGTATAACCTTAACTTCTCTTCTTCCAAGCATTTCTATTTAATTTTAAAATAAAATCTGGAAAAGTTTCCTGGGATCAGTAACTAGAAATATGTAATCTCATTCATGTGAAAAACAAGTGGAAGACAGAACTTCATTATGTGAATACTTATTTTTTGTTTGGTTGTCAACACGCAAATGTGAAAATAAACTGGAGGCATTAACTCAAAAAAACATTTTTTGTCATGGCTTATTGGTGAATTTAAAACCTTGAAGTTCATTTTGGGTCAAGCAAACATTTCGTTTTTCCCCTGAAACAAAGCGCCTCATTGACTTGCAGGAGACACCACAGAAAGGAAGGGCAGATTCACAAGATGGAGGGTGCGGGGCCTCTCCTGCCTTCGCCCAACAGCCCTGGGGTTATGGCACGCTGCAGGATGTGGGAGCCCCTGCTCCAGCTGCTGCATTTCACCAGGCTGTTTTGGATAAGGGTCACCCGCCTCTGGGACATGGCCCTGCCTGAAATTCAGGGGCCACTGTTGCTCAACCGCCATGCTTCCTTTTCTCCCTCTGAAAGCAGCGTGCAGTGAACATGCTTTTGCTACAGAAAATAAGACAACTCTCTTCCCCCTCCTCACCCAGAGTGAAAAACAACACAGGACCTTTATTTTTAACTCCCTTCTCATAAATCAAACAATCCCTTCCCTCAGCTGGCCTTGCCGGGGGAGTTTCACTGGGGCCCCCTCTGGGCTGCACAATGGCCACGGGTGGCCTCTGAAGCAGTGCCAGCGTGGGAAGTGGCAGGAAGAGCCAGGCCAGCGTCCCTGAGCCTGGCCTGGTCTCTCTCCTGTGTTAGGGCACTGGATGCTGCTTCTGTGACAAGGGGCAAAGCTTCAGCGGGTTGGGGAGTGAGTCTGTCTGAAGATGGAGATCCCTCCAGACAGCAGCCGTGCTCTCTGGAGCACCCAGGCCGGTGCACATGTGTTTGTAAATGGCCACATTTTGGGCATGGTTTCACTTGACAATAGTGGCCTTGACGTCTTGAGGAAAAAAAGATGTTATTTTCCATGGCTGTTGTGCATTTCCTCACAAAGATCTGGACGGAACTGGAAACAAGTTAAACAAATGGGTTTGATAGGCCACATGAAGCTTTCCCGGTTGACCCCCCGTTGTGCTGCTGAAAACTGGGGCGAGCGGGAGGAAGGATTTGTCAAGACGAAAAAAGACCAAGTCGCCAGGCATGCATGCGTGTCTGTGCAGACAGAACAAAAGAAAAAGGGGAATTATGAAGCTGTTAATGTGTTAATAATGGACAGATAGTTGCCAAGGCCCAGTCTGTATTTATGTGCTGGGGTTAGTTGCGAAGCAGAAAGGACAAAAAGCAGGGGCTTGGTAAATCCTCTCCATCTCTATTTTCTCTGGAGGTACCAGGGATGGCTTGGCAGTTCTTGCCCCATACGATGCAGCATATCAAACTATCATTTAAAAAAAAAAAAAAATCATCCCAAAACTACTAGCATGCAAGAGTGGATTCAGTATGAGTAACCATATGAGTGTGGTGATGCAAGGTGCAGGGAGACACTGAAAACCAAGGTGTGCTTTTGGTCAAGTTGAAAGTTGATGAGTGAGAGGACTGTAATTTAATATAAAAAGATTGCATTCAACTCAGTAACAAACAATTCTTCCTTGTGTCAGTCTTCCTAGAGGTGCTTTCTATGATTCAAGCAGCAAATAGTTCAACATTTTGGGGACCCCAGAGTGCCTTTCTTTTTTTCTATGCATAAGACTTTCTTGACTCCTTATGTAGGGGATCATCAGAAAACACTCTCCTGGGCTAGGAAACTAAGTGCTCAACATACTCTACTGCAGCAAAAGCTATCTTTTGGGTCTGTTTTTTCTTTTCAGTCTAGGAATGAGGGGGAAGTTCCTGGAGAGTTACCAAACCATTACAGGTGGCTGAAAATATTTAACTCTTCTCTTTTAATAACAAACATTTACACTTTTAAAAAATTGGTTCTAAAATCTAGCTGACTCCCTAGAGCCATTCAACGAGTTACTGACAAGATCAGTCTGGGATGTGGGATTTACTCCACCAAAACAACCTTTTCCCTTCTTCCCAGCCAGAAATTCCCGCAGGTGCCAGTGGCCCCATGTGCGTCAGCCAAGATTAAGGGGAAGATTTCTAGCTAAAATTAACACCTACCTTGCCCGGAAGGGGTCTTTTTCCTGATAAGTGATGAGAACTTAAAGACTGCTTTTTAACTTTGGAGAGGAAGCCATGTCTGTTGGAGGGCAGCAGCACTTTGGTGGAAGGTTTTTCTCCTGCCACTGTACCTGGACAGCTTGCGTTTCATGGCAATCCAGATCCCAGCTGTGTGCGAGTTCTGAGAGCCTGTGTGGGTGTGCAGGGAATGCGCATTTGCGGTTCACTGGGTGCAATGCTGATGGTTAACAAGGTTAGCATCCTCCAAGGCTGCTAATAAAGGATGTCCTGCCCCCTCCCTCTCTTTTGTTGGTGCTGTCAAGACCTGCCTGGGCGATTCAGCTGCTTCTTTATTGCTGAGGTGCTCCAGCTTCTTGGTTCAGGCTCCTGTAAGCTCTCAAGGCCCAAAACTTGGGCCTAATATGTTTGGCTGAACATGAATCAAAGCAATTTTTTAAATTATTTATTTTTTTAAAGAAAAGTCATTTGTGTTTGAGATACATCAGATCATTTGGACTTCAAAATATGAATTCTGTTTAAAGTCTTTTCCCCTCCCCTGTGGTTTAAATTCATTAGTTGCTAGACTTCCTTAGTCTCAGCTACAGTTTTAGTATAGATTAAGAAGGAAAACAGGATCTTTGTTCACATTATAAATAAATATAGATTGTGCAGTGATTACCAGTATATTTTTCTTAGTCCAACTGTATGTCGACTTGCGATGAACACTTCATCGTTGTCAAGCCACCTGTGTGACTGCAAAGTACCAGTTGAATCTGTCAGTGGTGCAAAGAGGAAATGAAAAGACTTCGATCCTCTGAACAGCCCCTTATCACCTAAAGATGTTGATTCAGATTAGCTTTTGCTATGACCTTCAATATGAAAAATTTCTAAGCTTTTTATCTACTGCAGTATTGCTCCACCAAGGCTATTGTGAGATTGTGGGAAAATGAGCCGCAGTGATTTAACCCTGCTCTTGTGTGCTGCAGAGTGGAGACTGGTGATGAGTGGCATTCCTCAGGGATCGGTACTGGGACTGATGCTGTTCAATATCTTTGTTGGCAACATGGACAGACGGGGACTGAGTCACCTCAGCAAGTTTTGTCAGTGACACCAAGCTGTGTCATGTGGCCAACACGCTGGAGGGAAGGGATACCGTCCAGAGGCGCCTTGACAGGCTTGAGAGGTGGGCCTGTGTGAACCTCATGAACTTCAACAAGGTCAAGTGCAAGGTCCTTCACATGGGCTGGGGCACTCCCAAGCACAAATACAGGCTGAGTAGAAAATGGACTCAGAGCAACCCTGGGGAGAAGGAGTTGGTTGATGAGAAGCTCAACATGAGCTGACAATGTGCTCCCGCAGCCCAGAAAGCCAACTGTATCCTGGGCTGCATCAGAAAAAGTGTAGCCAGCAGGTTGAGGGAGGTGATTCTGCCCCTCTAGTCTGCTCTTGTGAGACCCCACCTGGAGTACTGTGTCCAGCTCTGGGGCCCCCAATATGAGAAGGATATGGACCCGTTGGAGGAGGGCCATCAAGATGATCAGAGCACCTCTCCTGTGAAGACAGGCTGAGAGAGTTGGGGCTGTTCAGCCTGGAGAAGGGAAAGCTCCGGGGAGACCTTATAGCAGCTTTCCAGTACTTAAAGTGGCCTACAGGAAAGATGGGGAGGCAATCTTTATCTGGGAGTGTAGTGATAGGATGAGTGGTAGTGGTTTTAAACTGAAAGAGGGAGATTTAGATCGGATGTTAGGAAAAATTTCTTTATTGTGAGGGTGGTGAGACAGTGGAACAGGTTGCCCAGAGAAGTTGTGTATACCCCGTCCCTGCAGGTGTTCAAGGCCGGGCTGGATGGGGCTTTGAGCAACCTGGTCTAATGGAAGGTGTCCCTCCCATGGCAGGGGGAGTGGAACTAGATGATCTTTAAGGTCCCTTCCAACCCAAAGCATTCTATGATTCTGTGAAAGCTTGTGTGCCTGCCACACCACTGTGTGAATGACTGGTGGGTTTGTGCTCCCTCGGCCTCTGCACAGACCATGGGCATGGCTGTTGCCCTGGGCTTAACCATGGGGCTCGCAGCTCAGCTTGTGCCTCCTCGCCTTGGTTCACCCCTGCCATTTCAGTGGACACTGACCCGTGAAGAGCTGCGCTGTTGGCAGTGCTGGCCAGTCCCGGGATCCTGAGGAAAGTATTGTAGGGAATAGTTCCTCATTGTAAGCAGGAGTAAACATGTTTTTTGTTTTGTTTTTTTTTTTTTTTTTCTCTTTCTGGAGATGCCTGGACTTCCTCACCTCCCAAGGTATTGACCGAGGTCACCTTAGGGATCTCTATGTGGCCACAGCCTCACGGTTTGGTGTAAGTGCTGTTTTTCCCCAAAGGCTGTGGTTCTGTTCCCTGCTCCCACCTGCAATTTTCCCAGTCTCCCCTGTACTCACATTAGTGCTTATGTGGCCAGCTATATCGGTAACCCCTCTTTTTGCTTGGTTAGGTAACCAACCAACAGAAAACTGATCATGAAACTGCACTGAGAAAGTGGCTTTTCTCCTGGCTGTGTGCTCCCACTGCTTCCATCGCTCATTTGGACATCCTCACGGAGCTGAATGCTCTGAAAACTAGCAGAACCACAACAACAAAACCTAAGTGATTTCAATTTTCTTAGGGTTTAGCTCTCCCATATTTGCAAGCTGTATGAGAAACTGAGCCAGTGTAAGAGGTAGGACAGGGACTTTCACTTTTGGCAAGCACTCAGCTCTACTTGGCTCAAATCTGATGAGAAGCAGAAGACCCAGTTTCCAGCAGGTTCTGGCCGCCATTTAATATCTGCTGGTATGTTAGGGATCTGACTCATGTTTGCTTGACAAGCAGCTAAAACGGGTTAATATATGCTTCTCCCTCAGGCACACACCAGCTCCTTTGCAGCTGGGGTCAGGACGCCACGTTTTGGGCTGGCACGGCTGCAGTGCACGATCTGCTCTGCTCCTGGGCAGCAGCCTGTGGCAGTGGGGTGAGCAGAGGGCTGGAGAGAAACACCTCCTGGTATTGAGGCCGCATTCGTGAGAGCTCATCTCCCAGAACCCATCCTGCATAACGGGGGTCAGGGCCTCTGCATGGCACATTGGGCCAAGGGGCCCAGGCTGTAAAGATCAGCCTTGCTGCTGGCAGCTGCGTGATGGCAGCTGCAATGACGCTGGAAGGACCCTGCACTGGCTTTGAAGAAAGGTGGTTAACTACTGTATTTCATCAGGAATAACATTTTTACCCAGCAGTGTAATGTGAATGGTTTGTAAGCAATGCACCAGTTCCCTTTCAGGCTCACAATGCAAGAATGGTCTTTTTTTTTTTCTTTTTTTTTCCTCTTCTATCTCCTCCCCAGCAGCCATTTCTTCTCCAAATAGTAATAGCTCAGATCCTATAGTTTCTTAATCGTAGCTGAGCACTTCGTTCAATCTCTCTGAACTTTTTCCAACATGTTTCTAGTCTTTCCACCTTGAATGAGCCTCACAGAAAAATGCAGGTCTTTTTTTTTTTGGCAGAATATTTCTCGTTCTTCTGCTCTCCTGTGCTTTTTTAAAAAGAATACTCACAACACTTTACATAAAACCTAGACTGACGTGTTTTAGGAATTTATGGAGTATTTCTGCCTATTCCTGGCATAGGACCCAACCAAAGGCCCATTGAAGTCTTTGGTGGGTTTTGAGCAATAACCTCCGCTTGAAAACTTACAATGTTCTTTACTCTGGATAACTTCTGTCTCGCAATTTTTCTCTGCTTAAAACATGCACTCTTCCTCACTGTTGCTCTGGTCAGTTGTGAATGATGCCACCTGAGGTCGTTTTGCCTACCTGATCTCTGGAGCAGCACTGTGAGTCCAGAAAGAAAGGTGACGGTGCTGTAACTGCTGGTTAGTATTTGCTCCTGCCTGTGTCCCCTTGTGATTTGGGCCCTAGCAGCTGCCGTGCTGGTTGATATCAATGCTATAGTCTATTCTCAGACCTGCTTCTGTTGCAAAAAACATATAAGGAGGAATGTTCAAGGGACCTTTAACTCTCTTAAAACAGATCTGCTATTTTAATGTTGAGTTTCGTTTTTTTTTTTTTTTCTCTACTGCTTTCCTCTCCTTCGTCCTCTTAGTGTGGTATGAATGTGGGTTCATATATTTGTGAAATGCAAAATATACTACATTTAAAAACAAACCAAAACAAGAAACCCTGAACTGGAATTGCCCCTTTAAACCTGCAGCATTAAGTTTGGCCATGATCCAGCCTGGAGACTTTCCTTGGCAGCGGCTGTGATGCAGAAATCTCAGTTTGGAGCTGCTCTTTCAGACACAGATTCCCGCAAGAGTAACAGGAATGTGATAAGCCGAGTTATGCCAGGCAGTGAAGGCCACTGAAGCCTGATGAAGACAATCTGTCCGTTCACCTCCTATGGACTTCTCTGGTACTGTTTGCATGTAAGGGGGGAAGAAGGGAAAGGGAGGAGAGGACAGAAATGTAGCTGTGGTTTTAAACTCTCCTGTTTCTGAAGGATTTAAGTCATGTAGGTGCAACAATTCAAGCTTCTACTATGGAAAATTATTATATTTGTTTCACATGTTCTTTCTACTCTGCCACATTAAAAGCTTGTTTCATTGTTGGACTGTGATGAACTCTTACTGGGAAAATTACTGCTCTTTGTTTTCTGGCATGATCCAGCTGCCTTTAAAGCTAGGAGAAATCTGTTAGATCCAGTAGATAAGTGGGGAGGTGAGAACAAGTGATGCAAACCCAAGGACGTGCTTTGAGTGACCTTGAATGATAGGAAAGAGATCCAAAGACTGAGATCCCTTGTTAGAGCAATGGTATACTTGAAGGCCAAAAGCACATAAAGGTAGCCTGTTCATTTCTAATTTGGGAAATGAGAGGTCTACCCACTTCTTACTGTCTGGCTTGGAGTGACAAACAGGTGAGCCTGCCCGCTTCACTTCCCACCAGGACATTGCTGGTTTGCAGGGCCACCTCAAAACCAACTTGTATTTGTGTTGCTCCTCACAGCAAGTGCTATGTAGGGGCATATACTCTCCACTGCTATTTAAAGCATCAATACCAAGTTAACGTCTGAAATACTACCTCTGACATGGTTGGCAAAACTGATCCAGTGCAGTATGGAAGGATTAACATCTTTCTCTTCGTTGACTCAGGGACAAGGTCTCTGAGGCAAGAGTTAACTCAGGGCAAGGTCTTATCCCAAATATCTTGATCCTGCTTGGTTTTACTGAATTTGTCATTACGTTTTGCTAACAAGAATGAAATGGTCTCAAATGTGGTGTTTTTTTTTTTTTTTCAATCTTCTGCTGGGAATGAAATAATTCTTTCTGTTGCTTAGAAAGCCCAGCCAAAGCTCATCCATATTTCTTATGCTGGATGCAGTCCATGAGCGAATCATGATTTAGTTCTGCGTGACATAGAGGGTTTCTCTTTATTTAAAGAATATAGTTTATAGAATTGCATATGCTAGTTCTTTAAAAGCCCATCCACTGAGCTCTTTCTTCATAGTACTCAAATGAGAACACAGTGTTTTCTGTATTGTTTGGAATAGCCTGGGAAACAATGCCTCCCAGTGTGAACAGATCTCCTTCAGTGCGCTGGCAAACTCGTCTCGGAGGAATGTGGTTATCGACTAAGCCATGATTTCTGATAGCAATAGCTAAAAACAGTGGAAAAGTACTCAGCTGCTTGCAGTCCAATAGCACAGCAGTTTACTGACGCGCATGATAAAGTTGCTTCTATTTAAAATGGTCATAAATCCTATTGGCCAAAACACAGCATCCTGGCTGCCCAGGAATGGGGAAAGTGCTGTGAACCAAGGTCTCTGGTGGTGTAAACTCGTGTGGCTCTGTTGGTTCCAGTGAAGCAGTTTTGCCTGCACCAATTAAATATTTCATCTTACTATATGTTACAGCACTATTACTTGTAAAAAGAGTATGTTGAGTTAATGCTTGTGCTTGTGGGAAAACATTCAGATGGAAAATGTAATCATCCATTGTTAACATGAGTGTCTGGATTCAATGACTGAAAGTTGGCATTGGTTCGTAAGATATAAAATAAGGAACACACAGAACAAATACACTTGCATAGAGATTGATGCTTTTTTCCCCTGGGGGGAGACTGGAAAGGGAACAGGTTTTGAGCTATTTCTCCAGTGAGCGGAAGGGAGCCAAGGGATTTTAGTTCTTGGAATATTATAAAGGTCAGTGACATTTGTCCTTGCCTCAACTTGGACAGTGCCCAGATTTTGGGAGTGAGCTCTTCTACTTCCGCCCCATGTTCTGTGTGGACGGCGTAGCAGCAAATTTCTGATCGTAGAAGAGCCACAGGCAGGCAGAGGAGAGCTCGCTCCTGTATCTCAGCCTCCCCTTCCTTGTAGTGGGTCAGAGCTTCCTTCCTTCCTCCAGCTGAGGAGCACTCGGGCTTTGCCAGGCTTTAGGGCTGGGCGCAAGAGGGAGGGTGGCAGGGATGTGCTGGTAGAGAAGAGCCTGGTCATGCTTTCACTGTTCATACTGCATTTCAGAGTGATGCCTTGCAAGGAATAGCTGAAGAAGAGCAAAGCCTTGCAAAGCTGAAGGAAAGCACTTCCAGACGTGGCCTTTGTTAGAACGGCTGAGCAGGCTGGGGCTGGTAGCTTTCTGCATTGGAGAGTTTGAGCTAAAAAAGTGAGATTGTAATGACAGCCAGCAAGGAATAGAGAGATGGCCCTAAAGCCAGGGAGAACGAAGGAGAGGATGTGCCTGCACTCCGTGTCCCAGTTGATCCCTCTTCCAGCATGTGCTTAAGAGATGAACCACTCTTGCTGCTGCTGCTGCTCTTCTACAAGAGCATCCAGAACCGCCCCGAGATGCTCGAGACTGCCTTGTGAAGCTGGATGACTGTATAAGCAGAGTAATCTGCAGCACTGCCTTGGTGATGTCACTTAGCACTCTCATTTCTTTTGTTTTTACATAAATGACTTTCTTAAGAAACATTTTAACTAGCAGGAAAAACAACAAAGGGAAAAAAACGGCATCAATGCAACAGCTGTGTAGCTCATCAGAAAGATTTCCCAGGTCTGGCACCGCCCTGGGCCCCCTCCTTCCTCCTGCCACCCATCTCTGCCAGCTCGGGTGTTAACACTTTAACCTCACTTTAACACAGTAGGGGTAGGGAAGGAAAAGATTCAGCTCCCTCATACCACCGGCAAGGTGGATTTACTGGCCTGCGTTTCAGAAGCTTTTTGTTTCGAAACAAAAGGGTTTGAATTGCTATTTTTAAGGGAGGAATATATGAAATGTAGTTACTGCAAGCAGCCACACCATGGCACTAACAGTGAAAACCGGCTCTTGGCCAAAACCTAGAGCTCATGTCAAAACATGCTACAATAGCACATTTTACTACAGCACAGGAATGTTAATGTGATACAATTAAATATTATGTTGCAAGGAAATTACATGTCCCAAACCATTGCAATATGTATCTATGACCCTGGGGAAACTCTTTCTCTCAGTGGTGTGTTTATACTTATGCCAATTTGCTTTTCCCACAACTCCTCTTCTGCCATCGCCCTGCAAATGTAATTCCTGCTCCCAGCCGGTCCGTGAGGCCATGGCTGCCTCTGACATCCAGCCTCTTGCGCAAGGAGGAGCAGGGCCAGCTGATGGGGCGGATTCAGGGAAGTCAGACACAGTTACTGCCAACTTATTTCGTAACGACAGACCCCAAGAAAAGGCCTTGCAGGGAGCGTCTACGAGAAACTGTGAGCGGTATTGCCTCTCGCTGCTCACATGGTTTGTGTCCCAGCCTGGGTCCGGGCTTTTGGAGCCTGGGTCTCCTGCCATGACGTGGCTTTTGTGGAAGGATATGATGAACAGGTGCAGATTTAGTGGGGAATTTGCTCTCCCACGAGGGCCGACTCGTGCCAGGCGGTGTGGTTGCGGTCCATCATAGCCCTCCCTCTTCTCCAGCTTAGACAAGGCTGGGTCTCTCTGGTCCAAGTCTTCCCTTAACAGCTGATACAAAGCTTAGTGCCCTGCTCTGAGAGCAAAAGATCATTTGCTCAGACTCTGTTTGTAGAAACCACAGATTTAAAAGCCCAGCTGTGAAGTAGCTGGAGTGAAAGGCCCTCCACAGCAGGAACAGGTAGTGCCTGTCTTGTCCTTTCACCTTGGCCTTTGCTCTTCCTTGGTACTGTCAGTGCTTGGGTGCCCTGATGGCCACATGTACTTTGAGAGGCCTTTGGAGATACCGGGGTAATAACCAGTGCTGGTGAAGCAGGCACAGGGGCTTCCCAGAAAGGGGCTGCTGGCACAAGGGGTGTTCCCACATGAGGATAAAAATAGAGACCCATAATTATATTTTTCACGTGGGACCAAGGTCTCAGATGTTATTTCACTGACTGTTTTGTGTTGAGTGAGGGGAAGACACCTTAATTAATGTGTGTCATTGCACTGTAGTATCAATATGTCTTTAAAAGCTGAACTGCTTCCTTATATCCTGAAGTTTGGAGAGAGCCACCACATAGGTAAATGATAGATTTGCAAGCCAAAGCCTTATATTAATCATTAGCTGCCTCATTTTGCTAGTGCTAAGTTAGAGATGTTGTTTCACTCTGGAGGCTGATATGCTTGCATTTTCTTGGTTTGTGTTGTTTTGTGGTTTTTTGTGTTTTTTTTTTTGTTTGTTTGTTTTTGTCAAGTCCTATTCCGCTGTTCTGAAAAACTGCTTTCCTCTTACTCTGCAGGTGAGAGGAGAGGACCAAAGTAGAGCTGCATGGAGAATCTGGTTCCTCAGCCAGAAAAAACCCACCTGTAGCATCACAGCAGCACAGGAACCAGCTCTGGAATTAACTCTACCAACTCAGAACTGAATTAAATTGTGCTCTGACTACTGTGCCTGACAGGATCCTTCGGGGAACTTCTGGATATGCTGGAGGATGTTTGGAGCTCATCATGTATGTTGCCACCAACCTGCCCTGGGGAAGCAGCAAGGGGATCCAGGCTGGGGCTGGGCTTCCTCCAAGGGTGTGCGCCGGGGCTGGCTGTGGCCCCGTCCCCTGGCAAGCTGATTCAGCCACACCAGCCTCATGCAGGCAGCGATACAAACCTCAGGACGTGTTTGTTGCCACAGCCTGGGTGATTTTCATAAACCGTTCAAATCGGAGCCAGTAATTTCCATTGTTGGTGGGAGAGGTGGTGGGGAAGAGGGGGAGGAAGGCTGTGTTAAGGAAAAACTTGGAATTTTTTGTCCTTTTTCTGTCAACTTACAATTTTTTCTGTGGTCAAAAGTACTGAATGTGTATTTTGTGGATTTTTCTAAGGATGAACTGCTGCTGTGGGGAAGCAAAGCAGTGATGAAAGCTGTAACACCACTATCCCATTTTCTGTCAGAAAGGGAGAGAAAAAAGTTATTTTGCCTAATCACTATTTTCAAAAGCTGTTACCACACTAATGCTTTAATATGGGCTGTCTGTATCCTCAATACGGTCACCCCAGGGAGTGAGTCTGCCTGCTGGCAGCCCAGGGAAGCACAGGCACAAGGATCTCCAAAACCTGGGTCTTCCTCACAGTCCTCTCTAGGGCACCGTTCCCCGCTGCCTGCTTTATCTGCTCATAGACGTCTACCTGGCCAGCTCCTCAGACACTGCCTCTTCTGTTTAGACAGAATTGAATCTTTTTTTTTCTAGGCTGATTTGAATCAGGTCCCGAGTGCTAACAATCAGTGCATTCAGGATTTCTTTGGTGACACTTGGAATTTCAGCTGTGCTCTTCCAGGAAGGGCCCTGCTGCAGTGGTGCCCCTGTGCATGGCTGGGAATAAGCATGGAGTCTTCCTGAGAACAGAGAGCCATGCCCAGCCAGATGAAACACTTTTTATCTATTGTAAGCTGAATGGGTGGAAAAAACAGCAGTATGCTCCTTGGCTCTCCCCTAAAACAGACTGGGGAGGCCCAGGCACCTCTCCAGACAACTGGGGTTTCAATCTTACCTTGCAGTTTGCTAAGTTATCAAGACTTCTACTGTTTAAGGTTGAATGTCTGTTCTCCTCTCCACAGAGTACAGACACCCATTTTCTTTTCCACACAGAATAATTCAAAGGTTCCACTGTGAGATTAGTGTAAAAAATCCATTCTGGTAAGCTTTCTAGACAAAAGACTGCCTATAAACTTATATTATGAGGGCAATTTCTCCATTTGTAATCCAAGAAAGCCACCTGAAATTCTAAGCAAAAGATGACCAACCAGTAGTGTTTGCACTACTGGTTCTTTAGTGGTACTTGTACCCAAGTCTGTTCTGGATGTATCCCACTTCTGACAACAATAATAATTAGATGTAGCAACTTTATGGGCTTTTTTATCTCTTAAAAGACTGCTTGACTAATATTTGTGTGTGTTAAAGTTGTAATCTAATCGCATCTTCTGCAAGTCTGTGCACATTTTTATGCACACAGTGGGTCAAGTTCTTTGCCATAGGCAAGGTCTGTTTGGTGACAGATATTTGGAGAGATGGTTATAAGTCAACAGCTATCTACACGGCATCCTGCATACTGTCCTTACTGTCTGGACAATGCAGACAGTAATTAAAAACTGCTGTGGAGTGGCCAGATCTTCTTCCATCCCTTTGACCTCTGCCTGGCACCGATGCATACCTCTGCAGACTGGTCACTCATGCTGCAACAATGAAATTCCCGGTTGGTCTGGAAAGGGAATTGCACTCCATTGGCACTGCTGGTTAGCTGAAAAGGAAGAAAGGCAGAATGTGGCCCAGGCATCTTGATTCTGCATGATTTCTTGGCCATCATGCTGAGGAAGAGCGCTGAAGGTAGTTGGATGGTGCATCCACCCAGCTGAGTGGCGTCTCCTCATTGCAGTCACAGCTGTGTGACTCCAGGGGTGTGCAAACCCCTTACTGAAGAGAAGAGGCATGAAAGGCTAATGTATGTCTACGTGGTGATTTCACGAGTTGATTTTTGTACTTCAGGTAGATTAACAGCAACATATGTGAGTTCCTCTATATTATGCAGCTTATTTCAGCCCCTGATTAGGTTACATCGTGTGCACAATTCCTTCCTTGACACTTGACACAGCAGCTGCCAAGGTTGGTTTCTGGACAGGCCTGTCCTGGGAACAGTGTGTGCTGTGATCTGGATAAAGGGTACTCAGATTGGATGTGTGTCTCTGCTTGCCCCTTCCATTGCAACTTTGTTGTGGTAACCTTTATGAAACCCAAACCAGCTGCTTCCTAGTTTTACATAAAACATGTTAATTGGGACCTCTGGCTTTGGTGAAACAGCCAACTCCTACCTGTAGGAGTTGTCTACATGTGATGCTTGTCTCCACAAATTGCAGAAGTTTACCTCGCCCCCGAATTTGATACAGGGAATATTTAGTATTGGTAAGTGAAAGCAAATAAATACTTTGTAGTGAGTCCCTCATGGATCTGTACCTATTAAAAATAGCTGGTGGCTGATCTGATTTCCACTCATCAGAGTGAAAAAGACTGCCAGACAATTCTTACGTGTCTGTCACTGGCTATATTTTCTGGTTGCCTTTTTAGTCAGCTCGTTGCACAAGTTTTGCCCAAAAAGTGTGTAGTGAAGCTCCCTTCCTGAATCACCTTGTCTGGAAGTTCATCAGATACTAAAACCAAAACAGTCCCAACTACAAATGTAGTAGCCACAGGAGGAGTGAAAATATTTGCATCCCCTTGATATGTTTGACTCAATCATATTTCTGCCAAGGTATTTGAGGTATTTATATATAATTCTTAGTGTACTTTTAACAGGTAGGTACAAATCTACAAATTCTATGTAACTTTTAAAACATATTAACTTTTCAGAATTATTTGAGGCATGCTGGAAGATGGAGTCTATATCTTTTGTTCTGACATCTTTTAATTTTAGAATTAACACGGTCCCCGTGTTTCACAAGCCACCGATTTACACAGCAGTGCTAACCACGTGAGCACCATTGATTTTGTGCTGAGGGTCACAGTCCAAACCCTCCCAGCCTGGCCTTGGCCTGGCACAACCTCCCAAGCCCCTGAAGTCAAGGGCAGAGCTTGCCTGACTGTAACAACAGGAATGAACTCCTAAAGTAAGTAAGTAACTTTTCTAGATAAACCCTTAGTGCATGAACATTTGTTGCCCTGTGTCAGCATAATCAGAGCAGGTAACTCTCCCAGCGCAGCCGGATGCTGCGGCAGCTGCTCTGGCTTGCTTATATCTTTATGGCTCCATTTATGCCGGAGCTTTACACAGGCATGTGCAGAAGTAGCCACCCACCAAAACTTTGCTGCCCTCACCCTTGGCTGCAGCCAAGTGGGAGCACGTGCTGGCTCCCAGGTGCAGCTGACCCTATTTGGGTCTCTCAGATGCAGGGTGATGAGAGTGAATGGTGTGGAGGGACGGAGGCTGAGGGTGAGACATGTCATTTGAATTGGCAGTCAGGGGGGTGCTCCAGCTGTGCATCAGCTTGGTATGCCATTCAGCAAACACTCATGACTAAAGCAAAAAAGGCTTGATGCTTACAAACCACAGATACCTAGGGTATCTAATATGGCATGCTTAAGCGCCGCTGCCCAATGGCTGGGTCACACTGGTTTCAGCAGTCAAGAGGTTGATTTCACTGCCAACTATTTTAGCTCATTGACCTTCTGGTGAAATGAAATAGGAATGAAGCGGTTTTGTGGTTCAGAAGCATCGGTTTGTTTCCTAGCATGACAACCCTGCTGCTCTTCCCCAGGAAGGTTGCTTTCTTGGCTCGTGCCCTTGCAACAGCAGCCAGAATAATATCAGCAGCCTCATGCCTCAGTTAACTCAGCTTTACATGACATTTAAAAGCATGCCAAGCCAATGAAAATGGGAACCTGATCAGGGGTAGGCGGTAGCCATTCATCTGTTCCTTGATGTTTTGGCCTGTTTTCACTGCTGTAGAGCCCCCTGTCCTAGTCTGGTTGCCTCTGGCAATGGCAGGGTAGATAGGGCCATGCAGACAGAGTTCATGAGAAAGCAAGACCTATTGTAGCGAGAGTTTGTGTTTGTGGCTTGCGCTGTCATGCAATGAAATTGTCCCTGTTTGGACAGGGAAGGCAGCAGCATTGCTGCGAGCTGGTAGCTGCGTGGAGTAGCTGGGGTTGCAGCGAGGCTCTGCTTTCCCAGATGGAAGCACTGTTCCACCTCAGCCTATGCCTGGTCCATGTTGATCGTGGTGTAGCCATATTACGAACACTGGACTTGGCCACAGCTTGGGCAGTGATCTGAAATGAAAAGGAAAAAACACCAATTACCGTATCTGCCCTTATACTCTGCTCTGTTCCCCTGCAGCAGGCTGTGAATCACGTCTCTGTGGGGTGTGAAGAGGACTGGAGGACAGGGAGAGCTCCCGAGCGTTGCATAGAGCTGCAGAGCCACAGGAGAGAACACGCAGTGTGGCTGCTGTGCCAGCGGAGAGGTGAGATGCTGCTCCCCAGGATGGCTGGCTGCGAGCCAGCTTCATGCTGGGGCTGCCTTAGTGTGGTTCCACGCTGGGGCAGACATCACTGCTCAGAAAGGCTTATGAGCACAGAATCATGCTAACGCAGCTCTCACCCCTCTGCATTTTGAGTCTATAACTTTTAGATAATGACACTCAGAGCCACAAAGACACCTAAATCTTTCCTGAACAGTGTGTTTGGTTGAAAAATGCCACCTTACCTGTGGGTCTAAAGGTGCTCCAGTCTTTACTAGCAATTTCCCAGAGATGCTTTAAGTTTGGTGGCAGCACAGCATGTGCCAGGGATACCGTGCTGGCTGAGCAGCTCACCGCAAGGTGTTTCTCCCAGCCAAGCCTGTGCACGGTTCAGTATCAAATGCTGAGACTTATCTCCCCAGTTGTGGGGGCCAACATCTTGGCTAGTCGTCCCAGGCGCCATTCCTAGGCCAGGAAGGGAATTGAATGTTTGTGGAAGGAGGTTTATCTTATATTAAAATGGCTGGTTGCCATCATTCTTATCCAGTAGCTCCTTGCCTGGAGACTTGCTTGGAGGGAGTAAGTTAGGGATTTGGGTCTCCTCTCTGCCTCAGGGGATCCTCAAGCCAGCTCCTTCCTGTGAGCCTTGGATTAACCAGGCTATAAACCACCCTGTGGGGGCAGGAGTGAGGGGGCAAAGCGCCATCCTTCAATGCACCCGAGAGACTGAGTAGACAAGAAGACTGCTGCCTTTAAAAAACCTGTGCAAAACTGAAGAGCAGCAATGGGAAGAGTGGCGTGCCTCTCCTCAGCCAGCACTTATCTCTGAAGAAAAATGGTTATAGCTGAAAGATGTGGCCTCAGGCAGAAGTTTCCCACCATCTGAGGAGAGCAATGCTCCAACTGCTGGGCTATTATGTGAAACGTTGGAGTGTGGCTCTGTCCTCCACCTGTGTTTTAATTGAGAGGCAAGTGCCTGATTAACTGAGTCAAACCCGAGCTGCTTGATGCAGTTGTGTGCTAGGAGAGGCACCTGGGCACCTGGAAGAGACAAACTGTGTCAGGCACAGCTTGGCATGGCAGAGCCTGGCACAGTTGAGCCTCCAGGGGCCAGGGCAAGGTGGGAGGAATGTGCAAAACTAAATTTTGGATGCAGGTGGAGGGAGCGGTTGGCCCATCCCCTGGCCATGAAGGCAGCGCCTTGGCTGGCAGCTCATGATGGGTTGATGAATGTATCCTCAGAGGTGCTGGCAACATCTGTGGGGCCTTGGGGAGCTTTTGGCACAGGAGCAGGAGGGACTGCCACAGGGGCCAGAGCATAATGCTGCCTCCTTTGCAACAGGAGGAGTGATCTGCCCTGTCCCAAGTGAATCCTTTGATCTGTGAAGGACTGATAGGCCTGGGGCCCTGCTCCCAAAGGAGGGAGGTTTGACTGCAGGAGAGGTTTCACAGCAACGCCTTCTTGTCTTGTGATGGATATAGGATTTTCTAAAAGACTTCCAGGTTTAGGCATTTTCCCTAGACCAGCGTTTCTGTGGCTCCTGTACCTATGGGGCTGGGCATCCTGCCATGCAATGGAGCTTCATGAGCTTTGAGGCAGTGCACAGCCCTGTATGGGATCTCTCCGAGCTGCTGCCCAGAGCCACGTGCGGGCACCACCTCGTGAGCCACTTGCTCCTCCGAGGATATTGCCTTGGCTGCTATTAGTACTGCAAGGAGTGATTGGCAGCAGCTGAACTTCCCCAGTTTCTTGCCTCCATGTGAAAAACCCATGGCCGTTGGCACCCAGCTGCTCTGCTGGCGGGGCTGCCCGAGGCTGCTGGCCATGCAGCGAGGCAGTGTGGTGCTTACTCACTTGACCCCAGGGACCAGCCTTCCCTGGCACGTTCCAGCGCTCTGGCAGAGTGGTAACTTGCAGTGTTACATATCGAGCCATAACTTACTGGGATAATTATATTCACCCTTAAGTTTTCCTTTTCATGCTTTTCCTTAGTAGGTTGCAGACGATGGCCTTTGCCTCGCACGCGAGGCACGCTGTGCAGCAGCCAGGGAGGGAGCTGGCTGCGGTCACCTTCATCCCGGTGGCAGGGCTGGGCAGTGAGGAGCCTCCCAAACCCAGTGTGGTTTCTGGGAAGGAGCCCCTCGCTTCCTGGGATCCAGCCTGTGCCTTCAACTTGTGCACCGACGCGAAAACCCGACTTGGAGCTGAGGAAATGCAACAGCCAACTGGGTGACTGAAAGCACATCTGTGTGTTAGGGAGATATTTCAATAAACACGATGCTGCTTTTTCATCGCAACCCCCTTCTCTCCCCCTGCTACCCCAGGATACTTCTAAAGCCTGCAGTGAGACGCCAGATTGCAGCTTATGCATTTCAAGGACCTAACTGAAAACAGATGCTGTGTTCCTGCGAGCAACCTCCCTCCGCTGGTCACGGCAGCTCCGGCATCGCGGGGGCTGCCAGCACGTGGGGTACACCAGGGGGGCATGGCCCCCCACGCAGGGAGCTGCTGAGCACATCACCCTGCCCTTTGCCTCTCCCCAGGGGCCTGGTACTATTTTTTGGTTTTTTTTTTTTGTTTGTTTTAGTCCCCACAGCGGAAACCAAGAGCAGCCTCCAGCTTTTTTTTGTCTTTCTCCTTTTCTCTTCGGCCTACTAGTGTTTGGGGAAAACAGAACTGAAACAAACTCTAGTGTTCGGGAACCAGCTAAAATTAGTATTCCTGATGAATGATGGCTTTCCCACCAGAGAGGGAATTAGTTAATTTTTTATTTTTTTTTTCCCCTGTTGGGCCTGCTTCTTCCTCATGGTACAGAGTGCTTTGCTGTGCAGCTGGAAAATAGGTGCCCAAATCCCCTGCTTCCACCCACAACAGAGAGTTGGCTGCTGCTTCATTACAGGAATTAAAAAGGGAATCAGTAACATGATAAACACATTCATAGAGCGAGTTTACTTTTTACTTCTTTGAACTTTTCCTGCAAATGCTGTGCTGGCACGAGATCCCGATGAGGCCATGGGAATCTGCATCGCGGTCCCTGCAGGATTTAGCTGGAGGGATGAGAGACACTGTGGTCCCCCCATGGGTTTGCCAGCAGCAGATCTGCTGCACTGCGGCAAGGTCAGTGCCTCTGGGGGACATGGAGTCAGCCCATCCCTCTGATGGCAAATAAAACCTCAGCTGGGGATGGCTGCTTGTGACAAGCTGTGCTGTTGTTTCAAGGTTTCATGAGTCTAAAGAAAAAAGGTGGTTAAAGGGAGAGAGGTGCCCTTTATGTATCTATTAAATAAATTAAGTTTGAGGGAGCTCTGCTATTGTGTCCTGAAGAAAAGAGGGAGGGCTGTTACAGAGCAAAGGAGCTGAAGTGTCTGCCAAAGTGTCTAATACGATGCAAAGTCTTTTGACTTTACATAAAGGAACTATGTGGCTCAACTAAGTAGGCTGGTTAAAGCCAAGCAGCCTCTTACACTTTAAACAAAAACTAGATAAAAGCTTCTCCCTGCCACGTGGCCGGGAATAATGGTGCTGCCTTCAAACTCCTTGAACCTGACCTGGGATGTACTAATTTATCTGCCTCAACTGGGCTGAACTGAAGAGCTCTTCCTGACTTCAGGGAGGCCATAAATATGCACATTGTGAAAACACAGATCTTGGTTGCGCTACGGCAGAAAACAACAAGTTGCTTAAAGAATACCTAGTTCTGAGCTGACAGGTTTTAGAGAGAACCAATGCCAATCAGATCTTAAAAATCAATGAAAATGTGCCACGGACTAAAAAAATGCTCTGATGTGCAAAGTGTCTAGGTGTTTTTGAACTGGTGATTATTATACTGACAGTGGAAGAAACGGTGATACAGGTTGTATTTCTCCACTTTAGCATATTTGAACAGCAGTAGAAATATATTCTGATCTGGAATTCAGACACTGAGGCGGGTGTCTGTGGCCAGGGCCTGATTCCCTGCAAGTAGGGTTTGGCTGAAGTGTAGGGGAATTCATCGTGTGGCTCTGTAAGAAGACGTTTGAATGCTCTTTTCCATCAAAATATTAAAAATGAAAAGCCCACTCCCTTAAAATAGGCTTTTTAGTTCATAGATGAGAAGTTGTGTGTGTGTGGAGGGCTGAGGGCAACTTTTCCCCCAATCAATTGTGTATTGGGTAAAGTCGAGATGTCCAAAACGTACCTGCCACAGATGGGGAAGCTTGACTGAAGCAGTGGCTGGATGGAGAGTGGCTCCTCATGAGACAGCTGCTGGCATTAAAGCTGCCCTTTGCATTTACATCAGACTGTATCCTGGGCAGAACCATCAATGAGCTGCAAAATACAAACGTGCTCCTTTCATGACCCCATTTCTATATACATACCCTTCTTCTTTTTCTTTTTTTTTGTTTTCAGGATGCTTTCCAAGCAATAACTCCTGTGTCTGTTGCGGGTGATACATCTACTGAGAATGGGACAATTTCCCACCGGTATTTCTCAAATTAATGTAAAATTTCGCCTTAAACATGTGTTTGTTTAATACTGTTGCAGAGTCTTATTTTCAAACATATCTGGTTTTGTTTAGGTAAGCGTAGCAAACTTAGTGGTTAGGAAGTAATGCTCATTACTGCTATTATTATTGTTAGTTGAGCCAAAGCTTTTGAGTATGAGTGGGAGAAAATAGAAAAAAAATCACGTCCTAGCATGTCTTCATCCCATGACAGGGATTTTTTTTTTTTAAATCGTGTTTGGAAAGTGTGTGCTTGTTTGTGTGTACTGCATGGGTGTATTTTAAAAAGTTGGCTTTATTGCCTTCGTTATTGATTTTATCTCAGAAGTGAATGCCATGAGTGTGTGTAAAATATGTGTGTGCGTGCTCTAGATACAGCTTGTTGGGGTGAAGGCATTTTTGCAAGGTTTTGTAGACATTTCTTCATCTTTCTGAAGTCTGCCTGCCTGAGAGTAGAGGACCTTGTGGGGGAGGCGCAGCAGGGCAGCGGACTGCAGACTGGTCTTCTGATGTGGTGGGGGGCCTGATCCTCCCTGCACGAGGGGTATGGACCCTTTGGGAAGCATAACACTGAGCGTAAGAGATTCCCTTGCTCTGCTTGCCTTGTTTTCCTACTGGGTCTAGTGCTTGGTGCCCATGGCGCGCAGAGATGCACACACATAAAACAAGGCAGAGGTTTGCCCTCTGTGCCGGGGACAGGGAAAGGAGGGAGCCCCTGGGTTAGGATCAGTGGGGATTTTGTAACTGTGGACACTGTGAATTTAGAAACTGAAGCATGTTTTTGTAAAGCTTTTTATATGGTCTGAAGCCTTTCTCCAAAGTAGTTATAGGATTTATTAAAAAATTTTACAAGACTACGTGATACGAAGGGAATCTCATATGTAGCAGGGACAAAACAGGAGAGGTTCGTTGGCAGGAGTCATTAATAAGCTCAAAGGGGAAGAGATTGTCAGAAAAAGGAAATTCTCTGGCATGGCAGAATGGCAGGTAGTTAATAATTACTGCAATTATAGTAGGTAATAACTAGCATACATTCTGACTGTTCATCAGTGGCTTGCCAGGCATCATTACTCGCAGATTCCTTCTGGTAAAAAAACCCAACAAACCAACAAGCAAATCTCATCATGTTTTGGTGCGAGTTCAACTCTTTATGAAATCTAGAAGGTGATGTTTGATATCGAGCCAGAACAACACTGTTTTCTTAATTAAGGGAGAGGAGTCCTTCTGGAGGCTTCAACACAGCTTCACAGGGCTGTCACCAGGACTGCCAAACCCCAGGTTCCTGCTGCTGAGCCTGCAGGCAACATTTCCAAAGGTGAGGAAGAGTGAGTTCTCCTCAGACCCACCAAGCCTGGAAACGCTGAACACGTTTGCTTTCCTAAAAGGCAATGTGACTCAGGAGTCCAACACAATATGATGGGCTCAGAATATGGAGCCTGAAAGGAAAAGATTTGCACTTCCAAAGCATTAGGATGAGGAAAAATACAGAATCTGAAGTCTGCCATTGGAGGAGAGTCCTGTCTTGCAGGAAAAGGTAGATGCCTGGTATGTCTTATGGGGCAATGAAACATTGTGTTAGTAGTGCTGTCAAAAATGGTTAGGCTTTCATAGAATCATAGAAAAGTTTGGGTTGGATGAGACCTTAAAAGGTCAGATAGTCCAGTACCCCTGCAATAAGCAGGGACATCTTCAACTAGATCAGGTTCCTCAGAGCCCCATCCAACTTGAACTTCAATGTTTCCAGGGATGGGACAGCTACCACCTCTCCAGGCAAATCTGTTCCAGTATTTCACCGCCCTTATTGTAAAAAAATTCTTCCTTGTATCTAGTCTAAATCTTCCCTCTTTAGTATAAGGCCATTACCCTTTGATTGGTCATAACAGGCCCTGCTAAAAAGTTTATCCCCAACTTATAAGCCCCTTTTAAGTACCGCCAGCAGTGTGCCCAGGTGGCCAAGAAGGCCAACAGCATCCTGGCCTGTATCAGGAACAGTGTGGTGAGTAGGACCCGAGAGGTGATTGTCCCCCTGTACTCAGCACTGGTGAGGCCCCGCCTCGAGTACTGTGTCCAATTTTGGGCTCCCTACCATAAAAAAGACATTGAGGTGTTGGAGCGGGTCCAGAGAAGAGCAACAAAGATGGTGAGGGATCTGGAGCACAAGTCTTATGAGGAGACACTGAGGGAGCTGGGGTTATTCAGCCTGGAGAAGAGGAGGCTGAGGGGAGACCTTATTGCTCTCTACAACTACCTGAAAGGAGGTTGTAGAGAAGTGGGGGTCAGTCTCTTCTCCCAAGTCACAGGCGACAGGACTAGAGGAAATGCCCTCAAATTGCACCAGGGGAGGTTCAGGCTGGGTATTAGGAAAAATTTTTTCACCAAAAGGGTTATCAGACATTGGAATGGGCTGCCCAGGGAGGTGGTTGAGGCACCATCCCTGGAGGTATTCAAAAGACAGGTTGATGTGGTGCTAGGAGGTATGGTTTAGTGATGGTGTTGCTTTTTGTTTGTTGTGGGTGTTTATTTTTTGTCAGAATTAGGTTGACGGTTGGACAAGATGATCTTCAAGGTCCCTTCTACCTGCCTTTGAAAAGGGGCCTGTGTTTGCTAAAACTGTGGCATTTGTGTGGCACTTTTCTTAGAAGGTCAGGTGAGCTGCCATCCTTAAGTTACCCATTTGATACAAACAAGTGGTATCAGAGTTTCTGTTCTGGTGGTTTGAAATGGAGAGAATAAATGCAGCACACATTTAATTGTTAACCAAGACAGAGGGATGAGACATCTGAGGCCTTTGTGAGGACCCTGAGCCCTTTCCAGGGTTGGAGAAACAAAACTGAAGCATGCAAGCCAGCTGGTGTGTGAATTGAGGAAAAATGTAGAGATGCCTTTAACATGGTGAGAATGAAAACCCATCTTTGGATGATCTTCCAAAGACTTAGCTTGTGACAAACAACATTTATAGGCACTGCAGAAGATTTTAAAATGATGTCCTACCAATTTTAAACTGGATAGCGTTCCAGTTCAGAGACACTATCCAGTTTTGTTCTCATGGGATTAGATCTACTGAAGAGACATGAGCCAGAGGGTGTTCTATTTTGTACATAATGAAGCAGGGTGTCTCTTCTCTGACTCCTCTCTTAAATGTTAGATTTCCCCACATACTATTGATGGTGACTTGTAAAGCCCTCAGAAAACATACTGCCACTCTTAAGTTCCTGATCCTAACCAGTGACATGGTGGTTGCTGAACTCCTCATCAGGTCCCACTGCAATGGTACTTAGCTCCAAGGACTACAGCAAAGGCTTTGCAAGAACCCATTTACCAGCTGCTCGAAGGCAGGGTATTAATGCTTAAAATCGAACGCATTGATAAAACATTGCTTGTGAAGACACTGAGTGCGTTTTTCCCCATGTCACTCTATAGATATTTTGCTTTAGTGGCTACCATGTGCCCAGCACGGGTTTGTCCCCCCTGCCCATCTTTCTAAACAGGCATTTGTATGGCGAGCTGGTTGTATTACAGATGTTCTCTTCCAAACAAAGATGCACTTCTCATGAAACTAGTGCTCATGGATGCCCATTGTGTCTCCTGCAGTCCTTTCCTCTGCAGCAGGTTGTGACCAGCCTATGAACTCTGAGTTGGCAACCTCCAGCAAAGAGCAGCAGCAGCAAAGTGTTGTGGAGGTGGGACATAGGGGGCAATCGTGTCTTGCTGCTGTCTAGCTGCTGAGCCTTAGAAGGTGATGTTTCACTAGGTCATCCTCGAGTCAGCAGAGACCTTGTGAGTCTTGTTGAGATATTCCAGGTCCATCTCCTTCCAGTATCAGTGGGAGCTTTATCAGCACAGTAAAAGTTTGTCATATTTGCCATTACTTTTTTTTTGACGCTGAGTAGGAGGGTTTGTTTTTATTTTTTTTATTTTATTTTATTTTCTACTACTCTTTCTACTCTCAGTAGTTCTCTCCTCCATCACTTTTAAGTTGCATGCAGGCCTCTGCCCCTCGATGATGGTTATATCCAGAAGGTTTATACTGTTTTAATAAATAGTTTAAAAACCTGCTTAAAATTCTTTCCTCTGTTTAATCTGTAATTTTTCAAAATAGTTCAAAAAGCCTTAGGGATTTCACTGCCCATCTTGTCTTTTTAGGCTTAAAGCCCAGGCATTTTTTGATAGACTGCCTGTCTCACTGCAGATGTACTTTGAACCACAGTTTTATTTGGAGAGGTGCTGCATACCTTCACCCTGGAATCTCCCAGTGCGCATCTGCAGCTGACTCCCTCCCGCTGCTGCTTATAAAACTTAGTTTTGCTGGTTTAGGGAAAATATAAACAGTCTACAATTAGAAAGCCATGTTTTTACCTGCCTCTGAATTATGATTTCTGGCTGCTGTAGAAGGTTTAAGCCCTTTCAAGCCCAAAACCTCACTGGGGTTGCAATAAATCTTGAGGACATCCTTCAGTGTAGACACGTCTGGTAGCTGCACTGTCACCTGTTAATGTCTGGATGGAGGACTTGTTCACACCACAAACATTGACATCAAGATAAAGCACATTCTAATTAAGCACTTGGTGAAAGATAATGTTTCACAGCAGTCTGAGAACAGAAGACACCTGTGCTGTTAGGAAGTTAAAGATAGTCACTTAAAGCTGCACTTATTTAACATGCCCTCTTAAACAGCCATGCCACAGACAGGGACAAAAATAGCTGCTAAATGAGAAAATACATGTATGGATTTGAAACACCTCCAATCAAGCTTCACATTCAATGTGAAGAGATTTAAAAAAAAGTGAGGCTGGTGAACCACAGAGTTGGGTTTGGACGTGGGCAGGATAATTTCCCAGCCATCCGCATCCGCTTCTGGATGCTTTTTTTCTGCAGAGCCCTTTGGTTCAAACCACACGCTGAGCAGCCCCAGCCCTGGGCTCCCAGCCTGTCCTCTGTGCTCATTTGTCGCTGGTTGGTTAGCTAATGAGCCACTGTCTTCTCCTTCCCAGTTGCTCAGATCCCTGTTGCTGCTGCTCTCCTGCAGCCAGACTCAGCTCCCTTTGGTCCAGGGTGTCCCTGAACAGGTGCCATCGGTCTCACTGCTCAGTGCTGGAGGGTGGTTAGCACAAGGTTAGGAGTTTTTATATATCAGACCAGGCATACTCTGCTCTTCTATAGCAAGTTGGGCTCCAGTCTTATACTCTTGAAGCTACGCTGAGCTCAATCATGAGCTGATACACACTTGTGGACCTCCTTAGTAGATACTGCTAGATCTGAGCCGATCTCCAGGTGACTGAGAATACCTTGAGTGTCACAAGGGCTGTAACCTTGGGAGTTACTGATCCCTGTTAGAAAATGTTTGCAAAATGATTTGAGAAGGGGAAGGAAAGCATAGCCTCTGGCTGAATTCA
>JAHREE010000150.1:1422680-1605842 GCA_033628505.1 Tringa tobata
GGAGCCAAGAACTTCCTGAGAGGACAAGTCAAAGGGGCAACTTTTTAGATTTTTCTCCTAAATATAGCTTTTTTGGGCAATCCCAGAAGTTAAACAAGCATTAGGTGTTGTCATGACAGTCGCTGGAGAGAGACTCAAGGTATGCGAGAGGCTCCACCTTGAGCTTCCCTGGACGTCAGGGGCCAGAGTGCAGAGGTGAGGGGTGGGTGAGGCGGGGGGGTGCATCCACACAGAACTGAGTAACGCAGAGTTTGGATAACCTACCCGGAGTCTATCTTGATACAGTCCTGAGGGAGGGGGTTGGAGAGGTGAAAGAAAGTATGAGTTACATCAACATGGGATTTATCTAGACTCCTTCCAGTCTCTTGATTTTGGCTGTGTGTGACAAGGATGTGCAGCCCCTCCTGTCTCATGCTGTGATTTAGAGCTGTGTTTTTGCCTCTTGGTGGTTGTGAGGATTTTGACATGGGCAAGTTTTCCAGAAACTTACTTCTTAAAGTTTCCCTCTTTGTCTGTGTTTGAAAAAATAAATCACTGTTGCTTGTCTTAAAATCCATTTGGATATTAAAACAGGCTGGATTTTTCTTTCTTACCTTTTTTTTTTCTTTTTTTTTTTTTTTTAATATCAAATAGTTTGTTCTCTGCAAATGCAATTTCGGCTTAGCAGTGGGTGCCTATAGGTTGGGGGCAAGCTTGGCAACAGTATGGATAAATAGAACATGGAAGGACTTCTTAGAATCGTCTGAATGGTTTGGTTTGATTTTTCAGAAATAAATCAAATCTGCTACATAGAAAAATTCAAAAAAGAAATCAAAGGCTTAGGAGGTAACAGGTGCAGTCAACCTTTTTCTTCCCTTTCCCATTAAACTTCCTCTTGTGTCCTGGCTGGCATGCTTCTTGAGATGGGGGTTTGGAACCCTCCTCTGAATTGGACCTGTCCCCGCTCTGTGAGCTTGTCCTAACTGCTGGGGAATAGGGAATCTGGAGGAAGATCTTCCACAGCTTCTGCAGTGACAGTGTGTTATCTGGTGACATGGAAAATACAGTAACTGAATAAAAGTTAATGTTTGTCAGCAATTTAAAAAAAAAAAAAATTAAATTCATTTCTTCTTCCATTTTCCTGTTTTCAGTGTGCCTCAACTCCCATCTATCATGAGAGAGGTTGTTGGTAGCTGCTGTGGAGAGCCATCCTGTCCCCATGCTCCTACTGCCCTTCCCTACTGTAGGTTTTAGTATCTGGAGATGTTTACTGGTAGCAATATTTGGTACAAAGACTGCTCCACTGTGCTTAATGGTGAAGAACAGGAATCGACACTGTCCTAATGTGTTTGTTCAAAGAAGAAAAAGGCACAGAAGTGTCATAAAGGACCTTCTATTTCAAAAATCAGCTCTGAGGCACTCTGTGCCCACCACGGTGCTATGAATCCTCCCACAAACTCAGCACGGGCGTACAAATGCTGGGATGTGAAAGGTGTCATCCTCCCTCCCAACAGTAGCACTGCCAGCACAGCTGCACTGTGGTGCAGTGGCTGTCCCCTCCTACACATGCACATAGTTGTCCTTCTCTGCTGTCACCAGCCTGTGTCATGCTTTTGATGGAGAATATTTTTATTCTCCTCTCCCAGAGGCGGTGGTGATGCCTTGGTGTCATTCACATGGTGATTTAATTTTGGTGATGGTCTCAGCGGGCTCTGTCTCAGATGCCTTGCCAAGGGTTTGCTTGGACCTGGCTTCAGGCCACCCTTGAGGGCACCCACGCCTTGCAGACCAGAGCTAGGTTGTGTCTGCACTGAGAAGGGATGGCTATTGTGAAAGGTGCAGCAGAATGGCAACTTCATGTAGAGGACCTTGGAAAGCCACAGATCCCTCTGGCAAGGGGGTTTGAGAGAAGTGCATTGGAGGAAAGCAGGAGTTTCTCCTGTGGGAAGGTCATGGCTAATTGTGACAGCTACCTACTCACCTGCAGGACTTTCACTTGGCATCAACAGCTACACAAACTATCCTGAGAGAGACCAAGTAACAGGGAAGCCTGGTCTATTTTGCTCTCCTCAAGTGGTCTGCTGCCTGTTGTGCTTATACCAAGAGCCAGCCCTGCTTCTGATACACCCTAGTGCTGGTTCTGGCATTTGACGCAGCCCCTTCCAGCTAGCCCCAAATAAGTTCCCAGGATCCAACTGCTCACTCATGAAGGGTGATGCCCATCACAGACCAACAGCTGTGGTGAGGTAGCTAGTCCCTCCTGAGAGCATGCATGGACAGTTATGGGTTGCTGCCTAACATTAAAGAGCTTCTTTATAACAAAGAATGACTTATGTGTCCTAAGTACTTGGACTTCTGAGCCATTGGTTTAAAACAGCAGAAACATCCTGTATTCAGCACTCCCCTCATGCCCATGAGTAGATGGGACTTTGTACAAGTTGATGAGGCTTTGTTCTCTTGGACACCAAGTCACAACTTGCCTAGGGCAGACTTCATGGCAGACTTCATGCCTCTGTCGGTCTCATGAGCCCAAAAGAGCTTTTCCAGCCCTTTTTCCCCTGCTCCTTCTGCAGGCTTGATCTTTACCCTTTGATGTCCAGATCTACAGCTTTAGAAAAACAACAGTTTCACTGGGGTTGGGGCAGAGCCGTCATGTCTTCCAGGCTGTAAATCTAACCATTGTGTTTGAGCATTGCCTGTGATGCTTCTTATCGAGATCATTGTTCCACCCTTTCCTGTTTGGTTTCTTTCACAATTCCTTTTGAATGGGCTCCCTAGTAAAGAGCCCATCATAAACAAACACATCGAGCTTTGCACAATGCAAAATAACATTGATTTCCCAGTTTTCATCCCCTGTGGCATAAAAAATGCACCCCAAATATAAAATGAAAGAATCCCAAAGGGATGGAAAACATCTAAGAGTCATAGCCTCGAGTGGCAAACCACTGCTGGTGAAGCTGAGAACGCTCCATCCAGTTTCCAGCTTTCCCAGGGTTTTCATAAGTGGGAGAAGGCAGTGGTGTGGGCCCACAGAGCCCCCCCAGCAGCACCCCCAGTCCAGCCCTCCGGCAAGGTCTCATGTTGATTCAGTGTCCTCTAGTGGCAAATCTGCGGCACAGGCACCGCAGTGGGAAATGGGGACCCCTTTCTGCCTGCCTTCCGGAGAGTCAGCAGAATGTGGCCTTGGAGTAACTATCTTGGGGGAAGGAGGGTTATTGCACATGTCATCCAAGCCATGGGTATAACGTGTAGCACCTATATGTGTTAGCCAAGTCACAGTGTCACTGCCTTCTGCTTTGGCCTTTGGTGTTAGACATACCGAAGAGGATTCTGGAGAGTGCCGTTACTGCAATACTTCGAGATATTCTTACAGCTGAGCAAGCCATCCACATTTTTTTGGGGGTTGTTCACTGTGAATCACTAAGATACTTTCCTAAGAGCAAAATTTACAGCTTCATGTGGGTGTGAGATAAAAAAGCGAAGCTGCAGTAGTGAGAGGGAGCCCTCTCCATCCCTGCAGCTGGCCGGGAGCCAGGTGCATGGCGCAGCAGCAGCAGCAGCAGCAGCGCTCAGGGGGCGAACGGGACCAGCCCTAAAATCCCTCCCCCACGAGCGCTGGGAATAGCACACTCCTTCTTGATGTTTTAAGCATATTGGCACTAATTCTCCTCGGCACATTCTGTAGCCTCTGCTTACTTAAAGTATCATAACCAAACTGCATTTAAAGTGCTTTTATTGATCTCCTTTTCTAAGTTCTCTTGCAATTTCTTGCTCTTTCCCCCACCCCCAGCCTCTTCTATTCCCATCCTCCCAAATTCTTCTGAACCCTGCTGTTGGATGCGGTTTCCCGACTTATGAGTTAGTGATTTCAAATCCCTTCAGACTCTGGGTATGTTTTCTGTCTGGAGATGAACTCTGGCTAAGCTCATTTCTAGTGGTGACATGAAGGCATGACTTGTTATTTTGGCATGCAGCACAACATCGATAGAGAAATCAGAAGATCAAATGGATCCCTGCATTAGCCTAGCTTCCTGGAAAAGATGATGTGCTTTTAGTTGTTATCAACACAAGCTCCCAATTAAAAATATGTCATAACACTACCATTGAGGAATAATGATTCAGCTTCTCAGATAATGCAATGTTTATCCACACCAGAAACACATCATTTTAGTGGCTGCACCCCCCCCCCCCCCCGAATATCTTTCTGTGTAGCAAAACCACATATCAGATCTTTGGCTGTAAACATTCTACCACAAATGTGAATTCAAGTATTACCTAGTGTTTTCCTTAAACAGATGAAGAAAAGTTGTTTTTTTTTTTCTTTTATCTTTTTTTTCGTGTGTCTCCTACTTTTCCTGTTACTGAAGGGGGCAAGGAAAACTCTTTAAAATGTCTGAGGCTTTTCAGATGACACTGGTTGGCTAACTTTATTCACTGAATTAGGAGAAATAGAGACTGCAAAATTACTTTATTTCTGCTCCTGTTTGCACAATGTTTTGCATCAGACAAACTGGTTTTGAACACCCCCAACAGATTTTTTGCTTTAACAATCTGCACTGTTTGGATAAAATGCACAGCTGGTTCTTGGTGGTTGCACAGGAGCCCAGACCTTCCCCCTGCCTTGCTAAGTGTTGAGAAAGTTCACAGTGGACATCCTCTGTCTCTGGTTTCAGTGAAGTTCCCTTGCAAAGTGGAACCACTTCAGAAAACAAGCTTAAGGACTTCAAAGTTAAAGGCTGCTCTCGGCTAAAAGGCAAGCAGCTGTCTTCTGGGAGAAAGCCAGACCTGGCTCTACACCCAGGTGAGGCAGGCAACAGCTGAGGATGGCAGATCCCTAGGATGGTTTAACACCTCTGATCTTATCAACTGCTTGGACCAAGCCACAGCTCCGGAAAGCCAGGTCTGCTTCTTTCTGCCACTTAGGGATGTGTTGGGCTAGATGCTGAGCTCATGTCTGGCCATTGCCAGTGGCAGCAGTCATCCCATCACCCCTCCACCACGGTGGGCTGTAGAAGTGGACAACCTGGCTCTTCCACCCCATGCCATCTCTTCCTCTTCCTCCCATGGCAGGAACAGCCACTTTGCAGCCCCTCAAACCCAGCGTGGCAAAATCTGACTTTGCCCTTGCTGCTAAAACCCTGGAGCTGGTTCAGATGGCATCCACCATGTTACTCATGCTCAAGGAATGGGTGAAAAAGGCAGAGATCATGCTGGGGGAAGGCAGTGAGGTTGGTTTAGGGTGCAGCTGGAGGTTTTGTCTGATCGGAAGTGTTTTACCTCAGATGCTCCTAGTTCCTGCTGGATGTGGAAGCCCAGGGGAGCTGGGAGCAGCTGCCTCTGTGCTAACTGAGCTGGCCTGCTCCTCTATGTCTGCAGAAATAATGTTCCTTGTAGCTCTTGGCAATCTTTCCTTTTTCCCACCATGTTCCTTAAACCTATCTATAGCACCCTGCCCTTTCCCCTAACTGCTGTCTGGGCAAGAGGCAAAATAATTTGTGTTTGGCTGGAGATATGGCCAAATGGCCAAACAGGCCAGAGGAAGAAGGCTCAGTTTGAAACCTTTCCACTGGCAAAGGCCTGATTTGGATCTCTTCTCTCTCTAGATGCCAATTTTCATGCAACTCTTAAAAACATTAATTTCTTGAAGGTGGCAAGGTTTTCTCGGTTTGCACCAAGATGGCACAAAAATCAGTCCAGAAAAACAGCTGACAAAAACAGAGAGAAAAGGAACTCGCATGATCTTAATTTCCATGGGAACCCAGCCTAATGTGAAGATCTTTATCTTATCAGTCTACTCTGAGCAGTGAGAATAGATAAAAGATAATATGATTTGTGGAACTTCAGGCTGTGACTTCCAGTGTGTCTTTATGTCCTCATGCTCCTCTACCATCTGCTGCTCATTACCAGCCCACCCAAACCTTGCCCCTGTGCCAGCAAAGCTGTGCACATGGTCTCTCAGGGGACCAGCCTACAGAGCAGCAGTTCTCTGGCCAGCTCTCACTCCCACCCACTTTGTGTATGGCAGGGTAGGTGGAAACTCAACAGAGATGTGAAGGAATACATTATATGACTAAAGGGTCTAGATCCTACTTGTACATGCCCAAATCCTTTTGTTGTTGGACGGGAGAACCTTGAAATGAGACAAAAGCGTCTCAGTTTTCCAATGGATCCTATGTGAGAAATACATAGAATCACAGAATGGTTTGGTTTGGAAGGGACCTTAAAGATCATCTAGTTCCAACCCCCCTGCCATGGGCAGGGACACCTCCATGAGACCAAGCTGCTCAAAGCCCCATCCAGCCTGGCCTTGAACCCTTGCAGGGATGGGGCATCCACAACTTCTCTGGGCAACCTGTTCCAGGGTCTCACCACCCTGACAGTAAAGAATTTCTTCCTAATATCTAATCTATATCTCCCCTCTTTCAGTTTAAAACCATCACCCCTCATCCTAGGGGTACATATTAAATTCTCACTAAGTTGAGGTGTCCTCCCACAAACAGTACTGGTAGACCATGATTTTCATTTGATGTGATCTTTGGCTTCAGGTTATCTAAGAAGTTTACGTGTTTGTGTTCTAAATACTTATGCAAGGCAATCTAATTAATCCTTTCTTGTTTTATCCTTCCAACCACCTCTTTTTTTTTCCTTTTTTTTTTTTTTTTCTGTGCTGTAGAGAAGATGAACAACAATTTGATACCCAGGAAGAAATGGGAAGTTTCTATACTATTCTACTAGCGTGGTGTCACCTTTCTTCTGAGAGAGACAAGGTGATGTAGTGATAGTGCATATGCCTTCTTCTGTATAGGGGTCTTAACAAAAGTGCCCGCAATTAGC
The DNA here is from genome assembly GCA_033628505.1 of Tringa tobata. Classification (NCBI taxonomy): domain Eukaryota; kingdom Metazoa; phylum Chordata; class Aves; order Charadriiformes; family Scolopacidae; genus Tringa; species Tringa tobata. The sequence goes on from JAHREE010000150.1 coordinate 1,429,494, forward strand.
TATTCAGTAAGAAAGTGGGTAAAGGTCAGGTTTGATTGTGTAACTGGGTAGAAAACAAGAGGAGCTGACTTGGTAACACATGGAGCTGTCCTGACTGGTGCTTTAAAAAAATGTTGTCTTAAGCTGGTGGAAGAGGGAACAAAGATCAGACATAAATCTTGCAGATAACGGTTTACCTAGGTTAATAAAAATACTGTGTGACTCACTGGTAAGAGGGACCAAACTTAGCCACCCAACACAATGATACAATAGCATATTAAATACTGAATATGCATGTGGGAAGAATAATTTGAGTTGGAAATGATTTGTAGTCACTCAGGAAATCAGATGTCATTGTGGATAGCTCAGTGAAAACATCTGGTACAGCTGATCAAAGGCAAATGCTATTTTGGTTTGGAGTAGAGTGCTATTGAAAGTAATATGATAACATAATGTTTCAATCAATAGTGTTTGGTAGGTTGTGTTCAGTTTCAAACGCAGAGGTACAGCCAAAGAAGCATGGTGGAAAGGACTAGATTTTCAGAGGTGGTGGTGTTGAAGGGAGAGGTGAATGCTGGTTCCCTGAGACAGCTGAGCTCTCCTGATACTGCTGTTGGATTGTGGGACACATATCAAGGCACCTTTTACTTACCTGCCATAAGGCAGGCATTGGAATAGCTTGCTTATGGCAGCAGTAGGTACTCCAGCACTAGAAATCTTTACCTTAGGGCTTGATTTTTTTTCCCCACAAGAATTCAGGGAGTCTTCTGCTCTGTGCTCTCATGAGGTTAGTGGTCCCTAGCCTTAATATATATCAGTTAGTATGGAATAAGAGAGGAAAGAGAACTTAAGAAGAAAATGAGTGACAGTTTACAGGTGGCATAATGATTCTAGAAACACATTTGAGCTACAGGAAGAAACATGTAGATTAATTTCTTAATGGGGAAGGCTAATGAACTGTAACAGACCAAAGAGAATACCTGTGTTGCTAGTACATCCAGACTTACGTAGTTCTGTTTTACCTCAAACCAGGACACCAAATCACTTCAAATCAGGATACAAAATCTAACATCCCTGAATCTAATTTTTTTAATCATGTCTGAAAAACTTTTATTTGCAATAGGATGAAATACTTTCTATGTGCCAAAACAACACCCGATCTTTTTCCTTTCACCAGCCTGTAATGGACAAGAAGAGGTTGAAGTATTTGTTAAGTTGGTGTTTTTCCAAACTTCTGGTTCTGACACAATTTTACCTGTGAGTGGCTCAGAACATGGTCTAGAACAGCAAATATTTTGGTAAGTTATTTGTCTTAACAGGGGCTGATGAACTTTATCATCAGGTAGTGGAGAAACACAAGGAATCTAAAAGAGATCTAATCTAATCTAAAAGGAGAAACTCAAGCAATCTAAGAGGGATGCAGATTACTGTGGAGTGCAGGAGAATTCCAAATGAAATAAATTGGGAAAGTGTCATTATTAAACTTAATTTGATTGATTTCATGACAAGTAAAAAGTTCTGTGTCTAATGAGGCAAAATCAAATGCAGAATTACCAATAAGGTGCAGGCATTTATGCAACAAGGCAACAAAAATAGGGATCTGTGGGTTGTAATGGAGCACAAACCCAACAGCCGCCAGCCATATGCAGAGCCAGAGTAGAAAGCACAGGGAGGCATTGCCCTTCCTTTCTGCATGCTGTGAGCTGACTTGAGCATTGAGATAGACTGCTTACCTATTCTCCCAATCTGTGGACTTGCTGTATAAAGCTTATTCTGCTATTTTAAAGGCTGCACATATGATTCTGGAGCATATGTGGAATATATGATCAATATAAGATCTGGAATAGAAAATGCAGATAAATTAGATGGAGACCAGAGGTGGACAAAAAAGAAACTCCTGAAGGTCTAGAAAACAGTGCCTGTGAAAAAGACTGAAGAGAATATCTGATTCTTTGGATTGAATGTTTTGTTTAAGACAGCAGAGAATGAAAAAAAGTAATATGGAGAGTGGCCATTATAATGAGCTGCACTGAATATTTAGGTTGGATAGCACATTAGCACATGCCTCAGAATTTCCTGTTGCAAAACCTGTTTTTTATTAATGTCATGTGGATGCCTAGGGCATGTGTTTCAGAAGGGCATACCACCTTGAAATAAGCTCTTGGAAGGAGGGCAGCTCTGTTGCTGTTGATGACGTGACCCCTGTGTTTGCTCCCAAAGAACTGCTCTGGGGTTCCGGCTTTCAGACCTTGGGTGGGGATGGGCAGGGCAGGTCCTGTGGCCTTGGCAACATGTGGCATCTAGTGTCTATGACAAGGAAATAAAAAAGTGGATTTCATAATGTTGTGCCATATTGCTGCATCAGGAAATGGAGGCTCTTTGGCAAGGGGTTCCTCCTGAGGCAGTGTCATTAGAGACTTGGCAAAGAGAGGCTATGGCTAACCCATGGGATATTATCTTCAAAGGCTCTTCTTAGCCTCCTTTGTGCAGTGAAGTCTAATAATTCACAAGAACATGTAAAATCTAAAGGGGTTGTCTTGGCAATTACATGCTGTTTGAAGACTGTTTAGCAATAGCCTGCTCTGGAATGGCCAACCTTTCATGGCCTGGGAGCCAGGAAACAGAAAAAAATGGGTGGCACTAAAGGGCAATGGGTCTTAAAGTGCTCAATTTATGATTTCACGGATGTTATGAGTATACCACATGCTATTCGCTTGATCTTTGCTTTCTTCAACTCTTTTTTAAACATACTTATTGTTTGTATATATCCGCAAAATCCTGTCCTTACAGCAAACTCATCAGTTGTAGTTACCCAGAGGCAGAACTATAAAATGAAGCTATGTAGGATTAGTCTCTCCGTGACTGTTTCATGCTACCCTGCAGCACCCATAAGGCTGATGCTTGGCACCCCTGACACATACTTCTAACTAGCTCCCAGGTGCTGCAGGCTCTCCTTGAAGTCCTGGGACCCTACATCTTTGCTTTCAAGTACACAAACAGGAAAAGGCTTATTTTAGCAGTTCCCAGCTGCTGTAAGCCATGTTTTCCACAGCTCTCCAGCCTGGAAGAGTAAGTCCTAGATGCCTAGTCAAAGACAAACACGGTGGGGAACAGTGAGTGCTCGGTTTTCTGCGAGGTTGATTACTGCCAAGGTGGAGTATATCTGTAGGGTGTAGCAGAGGCAACGGAAGTCGTGGGGCAGCAGGAACATGCTTTCCCTCAGGACTGTGCCAGGTATTTGCCATCAGAGGGACCAAGAGGCCAGGTGAAGTCAACTCCAGGACTTTATGGCCTCAGATTGTGCCTTTTCAGGGATAAAACATGGCTGAACTACGCAGGCTAGTCATTGGTGGTACCATGGAGGGGATACAAACCTTTTTCCAGTCACGCTGGGGATGTGTCAGTCCAGGCTTCTGAGGAACATGATTCATCAAGTTCAATATGGGGGCAACGGTCACAAAATTAAAAAAATGCCCCATGTGTTGCAATGATGGAATTTATAACCTTATTACCCACAGAGAGCAAAACTAGTGTGAGACCAATGCCACAAACAAGGCTTTTTGAAAGCTGCAGTCAGGAGTATCTTATAAAGCTGGTTGAGATTTCCCCCCTTTCTGCAAATGCCCATTTATACATGGGGAATGATGGACCCCTGTCTTCAGCAACAAGGCACACAACTCTGCAGAATCAGATGTGAAAGTCTGCAGAGACTGAGGCTTTCACTTGTTTTTCTCAAATTCAGTCCCAATTTCAGAATGAAAGGTATTGAGCTAGCAGTGATTGTGTTACCTGTAGGGACAACCCACCCCTGGGAACAGGGGTTCTCTGTCACAGTATCCTGGGCTTGAAGACCAGCAGGTCACCTCTCAGACAGGCAAAGTATCAGTGATTTAGGGCTGAAGTGAGCCCCAAGGTGAAGATAAAGTCATTGGTATGGCACTTTTCTTAGTGGAGCCAAAGCTAGCCAGAGCCTTTTAGCACAGCAGAAGTATGAATGTTAGTAATAAATCAGTGAATGGCTGAGAGATTTGCCCTAAAAGGAAATCTCTCCAGCTCTATTCTCTCCAGCTATGTTGTTTCTGGGAGGTTGGTGTGCTGTTTTCCTACAAAAAAGGCCCCTTTTTTCTGCTCTATGCAAGATGCCAAGTCTTGAGGTCCCACTGCTCTGAAGAATTAAGAACACGAAGTCCTTTCCTACAATGTGATTTAAGCCTTGTGATCTGTTATGGTCTTCTAATTTCTGATTCTGACTTTAAATGACCAGATTTTGAATTCTCTACAAGGCTGATTAAGTAGTTACTCATACATGCAACCTGATTTCATTGAATGGAGCTAGCTGAGCATGACTGCTTAGCTGCTGGCGTAAAGAGCTCATGACCTGCCTGAAGTGATGGTACGGTCATTTTTAGCAACAGAACATTTTCCTTCCTTTTCAGACTCGGGGTGAGTATGTTCCTGAATGCAGGAAAGAAACACAGTATCCGAGGTCCCTTGTGAAACAGAGGAACTGACTAACTGAACAAAAATGGGGGGAAGAGTCCTCAGCTGAGCATGTCAAACCCATGAATCAAGTTGTGTTATTACCTTTTGTATTTTTTTTTTTTTTGGCCAGCTTGTTAACCCAGTGATTCAAATGTATCTTATGAGGCAGGGGAGGGCGGTCTGACCTCTTTTAGCCCCTGAGGGATGCCACGACACTTTTTCCAAAGCAGCAGGTGTTAATTCCAGAGCCCTGGCAAAATGTGAGCCCTGGGTTAGAGCTGCCATCCTTGAGCAACTACTACTGAGTCAGTAAAAGTTTTCCTTCAGTACAAGCTGGATGCATATCAAAGATGGTCTCAGGATCTGACCATGGATATCTTACCTATAATTCCTTTTGTTTTCAGTTGAAAGATCTGTCTTGTAGCCATTTCCCTGCCTGTAGTTTTGTTGTTGTGTAGTTCTGTGTTTCAGCCCAGAAATGGTAACATTTACTAGAGGCTGAAATATCTCATCTGTTACCTCATCAGTTAAAGAGGTGTTAGATAATGATACGTTGTCAGTTAAAGAGCAATTCAGGACGCTTTGGATTTCATATGAAGATACATTTGTTAAGATGTTAAGCCTGTTCATCATACTTACTTTTGTGGGCCTAATTTGATTATAGAAGTAATTTATGCACGATCTGAAGGTATGCAAGGTAATGTCACTATTGTGCAGAACCCTGTGGGAGACTGGGAGACAAGCAGACAGAGACAAAACTGGGAACAGAGGTATTTGGGAATTACTTGGTATAAATTTCCCCTATTATCAAATTTCCCTGTTGGCCTCCACAACCAGTAGAAATCTCTCTTCTATCTATAGAAAAGCTTATGGACAGCTGCCAGTAGATGATGCCTGGAAATCAGGAGTGGGACAGCTGGTGCTTGACCTTGCTTTACATGATCCTGATTTATTAAAAAAGCTGGAAAACTTAGGGCTCCCATGACTCCGGTGGGAATCACCCTTTCCAGCCCTGTGGAACAGCCTTCTCAACAAGATCTATAAGCCACAAGTGAAATTTTCCATATTCCCTGGAGCTTTCCCCTGGCTAGCCATTGATTCACACCCCCAATGGGAGTTTCAAAGATGTTCCTTGGTGGTGGTTGATATTTTTTCCAAAACTCTCTTTTGAGTCTTGGAATAATCCATGCAATTGCAGCTTGAGAAAAAAAATCTACCTAGTAACCATATATCAGATTCAGATAATTTCGTTCACAGTGAGACTTAAAAAAATCTCAGCATATAGCCTGAGTGGCATGAGATGAGGGTTTTCAGACCTGCATTGATAATTAAAATAATAAACACGGCACATTGACTAAAACTTGGAGGAAAAAGAGTGAGTTAAATAGGAGGTCTCCAATGCTTCAATCCAGGGCTAAGAACCAAGCAAAAAAATTCTAACTCCCCTCTGTCTTCTTCTCGGTCCCCTGCTGCTGTGGGCTGTTTTCTCAATCTAGCATAAGTAGCTCAAAAAAACTTAACACTTCACATTAATTTTCAGAATTCCTGGATCTTCCAGTAGAGGGAAGTATTGTTTCATTTCCTTTGGCTTTGAAATGTTTTGCCAGGGAAATAAGGCAAAAATACAAAAAGATGATCAATATCACGCAAACAAGGAGATAGAAGCAGTCACGTAGACCTTAGTCCTGCACGTAGATGTACGCCACACTTTTTTGCAGGAGCAGACACCCAAAATAAGTGAACACGTAACAACTTCAGGATCAGGCCCTACTCCATTTAATATACATGTGAAGGACAAAGAGACTGTACCAAGGTCCTGCAATGGAAGCTGAAACTGCAAATTAAAGTTTTATTTGTGCTATTGTAAGTGCTTCCCTGGATGGCGCTCTGTAGGCTAAGCTTTTGCTTGTTTCCTTGTTGCTGTTGTATCCTGTCAGCTCTCTGTCATCCAAGAGAAAGCAGGGCTGGCAGACCACTGTCATACAGGCACTATGGCTTCCCAAGGTAGCTCCATGAAAAGCCATCTTGATTTTCTGCATCACGCTGCCAGGCGCACTCATTCAGGGAGGGCTTCCTGGCTCATGTGTGTTGCCTTGCACATGGGTACTGGAAGCCAGCTCAGGTGGGGTCAGAGGTGTTGATCCTGAGCTCCTGGAGCAGGGAGCAGGAGGGAGCTGGGTGTGGAGGTATGGAGCCAGCACAGGTTGGCCAGCTTCTGCTGCTGCCCTCTAGGGCTGCGGACCTCCTGCTTTCAGCTGGCTCAGCAGGAGCAGAGCCGTGCCTGACCCAAATGAACCTGATTTGGAAATCTTTGCTGCAGGAAGAGTATTAGGGCCAGAGTATAAACTCGGACAGTGGCTCTTGATTGTTCACACACTTGGTAAGATTTTCCCTGTTGCCAATTAACTCTCCTGCAGACCAAGGCACGGTTTGGAGAGCATGGGCTGGAGGCAGCATGGACATGGCTATCTCTACTGAGGGTGGAAGCAAATTTGTCCACGTCAACATGAGCTATATGGTACTATTCAGACGCATTTTCTGTGTCAGTGTAGCCATAGCCACACTGCCATGAGTAGAGCCAGCTTTGGTGTTTCTGTCCTGGGAGGTGTTATTTGCAGGGGAGATAATCTACTGGCTGGTAACGGAGGGCAGACTGAGCTGATGGTGCTGCTGAGGGTAGGCGTGCTTGCAGAGCCACCTGCAACCTGATGTGGCATGGCTGCACCTTATGTGGCTTCACCTTTTCGGGCACTGGTATCAGCATGAGCCCCAGCAGCTCCGGCTGCAGCGCTGGTCTGGCACCCTGGGTAAGCACTCAGGGGGTCAACTGCTCAGGGAACCCCTCTTCTGCTGCCCCATATGCATGGCTATTAGTGTCCCCTCCCCTATTTACCCTAGGATGCAGCTCCTGGAAGGTCTCAGCAGTGCCTGAGTGAATCCTCTCTCCTGTAGGACAAATGAGATGATCCTGCTTTGGTTTTGAATGATTTCTCCCAGTGTTATGGTTACTGTGATGAGCTTAGCCTCGGTTTCTCAGAAATTCAGTGCTGTTCACAATGTTTTTTTTCCTAACCAATTCAGTGTTGCCATTTTCCCAGTGAAGGCAAAACCAGGATTTTAGTGCACTTGAATGCTTCATGCTCTGTTACCTTTCTTGCTACTCATGGCAGCAGTAACCAAAACTATAATGATAGGAATTTTGAGCTTGTGTACCACCACACCTATAGTTTTTTTCTACCTATAGACCCAACCTAAAGGTGCTTGTTTCTCTTTTCTTTCCTCTCTTGAAAACAGTCAGACAAAAGCTATCTTTTCCCTGTAGAGTCAAGAGAGACACACCTGTTCCCTCCCAGTTCAATGGTATATTAGCCTAGGGATTGGCCTGGCATTTCCTCAGTTATAATTGGGGAAACCTCTTTTTTTTTTTTTTTTTTCTCTTGCAGCAGCTATTGTGGGAAATTTGTCAGCTTTGTGGGAAACAAATCAGCTTTCTTTCTGTTACCCCACCTTTGCTGACTGCCTGATGCCTCAGAAATTATGTGAAATTATCCTGGATGCAGCAACTCATGGCGTCTTCCTCAAAATAGGAGTCAAAGCGTTGGACAAACTGCACCCATTGCTCTCTGCAAGGTGGCATAGAGCAGCAGAGACTGTGAGTGATCTGTCACCGTACCAGCCTCTTATTCAATTGGTTTGAAGGTGACACTTTAAGGGACAGGAGTGGGTATGGCAGAAATTCCTCCTCAGCTTGTTTGTGGTGGTTTTGAGGATTAGTATGTCATGCTCTGCAGGAACTCAGGAACGTGTTACACTCTTTACACCAGCATGAGCAATCAGGAAACAGCAATGTGGAGATTATTCCAAACTGCTCATTTCTCTTGTGCACATTGTGTGCTACTGACTGCAGAGCTGTGTGACACCGCCAGAAATGCCCAGGAGAAATTTTCTTTCCTCATACAGAGAACCAAATGCAAGCAGAAGCAGTTTTGTTGGTCACAATAGGCAGATTAGCTCAGAGAACAGGTATCAGTTGATTTGTTTCAGCATCGACTTTACTCATAACCTGAAAGTTAAAGGTATCAGGTAGCTGCCTTCAGTGACCCTGCATATGATGATGGACAGGCGTGCGTTCACTGGAGAAAGGGCTTCAGCGTTTGAAATGTCACCTCTGTGCTGTTACTGCCCTTTGTTGGAAATGCAGTCTGCACAGCAGAGCCACTGGAAGGGACACGTGAGCCCTCGTCCATAGTTTCAGAGCACACTCAGCCCACTGGGTTAAAGCCACTCCAGCAAGCTCTGGAAAGGGTGTCATGGAATCACACAGAATCACAGAATGGCAGGGGTTGGAAGGGACCTTCGGAGATCATCTAGTCCAGCCCCCCTGCCAAAGCAGGCTCACCTGGAGCAGATTGGACAGCAATACATCCAGGTGGGTTTTGAATATCTCCAGAGAAGGAGACTCCACAACCTCTCTGGGCAGCCTGTTCCAGTGCTCTGTCACCCGCAAAGTAAAGAAGTTTTTCCTCATGTTGAGATGGAATTTCTTGTGTTCCAGTTTGTGCCTGTTGCTCCTTGTCCTGTCACTGGGAACCACTGAAAAGAGTCTGGCCCCATCCTCTTGACACCTGCCCCTTAGATATTGATAAGCATTGATGAGATCCCCTCTCAGACTTCTCCAGGCTAAACAGACCCAGGTGTCTCAGCCTTTCCTCATAAGAGAGATGCTCCATTCCCTTGATCATCTTTGTAGCTCTCTGCTGGACTCTCTCCTATCTCTCTTGAACCGAGGGGCCTAGGACTGGACACAGTAAGCCAGATTTGGCTTCACCAGGGCAGAGTAGACAGGGAAGATGACCTCCCTTGATCAGCTTGCTGCAGTGGGTGTCTGGGCACTGCTGGGCACAACTCTGGGGTAGGGGATCCCAACGGCTGGCGAGCAGCCATGCCTGCTGTGTCTGGGTTCCCTTCTCTCCCCTCTCGTGGAAAGATTTAATGTCTGACAGTTAGCTGTTTATATTTCTTTTGCTAATGCTGAAAACTCTTGTCAGAGATATGTGGCTGGATGCTTTCTCCAGGCAGAAGTGCCAGTGGGATTGTCCATAGGCACCAGTTGGGGTAAGTGTCTGGCTGTTTCTGATTCCTTCCGCTAAAGGCTATTGCTGGGGCTAACAGTTCACGTGGAGGCGTGTCAGTGAGCAGTGCCAACTAGGAAAGGGCATTTAACACAAAAAAAGATCTAATCAGTGCCTAACAAACAAAGACATCTTGCCTTGTGTCAACAATACACTGTGCACATGGCTACAGCTTCCTCCATCCCGGTGACCTCTATGATATATAGCTTTGTCCAACAATGTTTAAAATAGCCACCCACATAGGCTGGTTATCTTAAAAACGACATTGTTCTAGGCTGAGGCTCATCAGTGTGATGAGAGACACTGAAAAAGAAAATGCAAAATACAGTTCCTTATATCGCCTAAACTTCAGGACTTGATTCATGAGCTTTCTGCTGTCAGGTTGCACCCCTGCCTTCCTTCTGCCTATCCTTCAATGAAGGTGTAACTATGGACTGATGTGGAGGAGGATAGCTGTCAAAAAGGCTTTCTGAAGATGGGACAAAATTTCAAATATTACTACTACTATTACTACTACTACTTCTACTATTACTGCCTTATAGTTTTGGTTTCTGATTGGGATTTTATTACCTCACTGAGGTTAAAATCTATTTAAACTTTGGATGTAACTGAGCTGAATGCTTTCAAAGGGCACATTAATATTATCACTAGATTAGTGGAAACTGGATCCAAATATATCGTTTGACATTCAACTCAATTCTCTGTATGCAGGATAAATCTAAATATAAGGTGATTTTAACTAAGAAGTTAGAAATTTTGCACATTTTGTTCTGTATATCAGGTGCTTGACACCACATTTTCTGTTCTTGATTTCAATAAGTATCAGAGAATGACACCCCAGAAGAAAGCTCAGAGGATTATGCTGTAACTGGTATTTTATATAGTTGTGGCAGACATGGTGGAACAAAGCATATGCTTAGAGTTAACCTGTATTAGTGCTTGCATGTTTTTCTTCCATGAAAAAATAATACATGGGGATCCTCAAAACAGAAGTGAGATTATTTCAGGAACATGTTTAATATGTTCTTTCTTGGGATTTGGTTTCCCCTTGTCTTTGGGTGCATGTGAATTTTCTATTTGCTTTTATTGCAGTAACTTCATGCCAGCTGGTACTAGGTACATGGTGTATCAGGTTTACATACCTTAGCAGAGATGAGCTAAGTCTTCAGGGCAAGGAGTTAGCTGATCTTTTACTGATTCTGTGCATTGTCATAGGAAGCCTTGGCTTTTTATGAGTATGCCTGCTATTTAGTTAGTTCTGGATGGTTTTAGTCAGATGCTGGATTTCTCACAATTTCCCGTCACTTGTTTCAGCCCCAAGGGACCAGTAATTCGTGCAATATATGGTGCATCGGCCATCTCCATCTCATGGGATTGTGCCTGCTCTGTCATTGGCGAGCTGAAGCTTTTCATGAAGGCTCAAACGAGTCTCTTGGGGCTTGGACCTTTGTACAAACATCTATTAGTGTGAATGTTGCTATAGTGACATGTGTTTGTGTTTTATCCCTCACAGATTGCATGTTTCCCCAAAGTGGCAGAGATCGTTCTGGTGAATTCATTTGCACATAGCACTCTCCAGGCCATCTCCTTGCACGGAAATTGTCATGAGTGAAGTATTTTGTGTTCAGAAACGAGGAGAGCAAAGCACATGGGTGATATTTGAGCAGATGTTAGAGAAAAGTTAGTATTTTCCTAGTTCTCCATCTTCTGCGTTCTGCCTGAAAGAGAGGATTTCATGTCTCTCATCCGAAGTGAGGGTCAGATGGTGGAATCTGTCATTCTGGGCAATCTTTGTCCCTTGTCTTCTGTGAATGCACTGGTAGATTTATCAGAGCAAATAAAAAGGATTTTCTTCATTGTTCCTTAAGGGGACATATAACCAGTGCTTTTTTAAATGGCTTCTCCCTGGTGATTTTTAGATGGATGTTAATACGTAACGTTTAGATACCTGTAGTAACCAGCATAGACCTCCAATGTGGACACCAGAAAATATCAAAGAATTAAGATCATCAGAACATAAGAGTCTAAGAAGATGATGGAGTAGTTTCCAGTGCTCAGATGAGATCTCAGCTCATGGAAACTGGGAGCACAAACACCATAGGTCTCCTTCACACGTGCTGAAAGCTGTATTAGAGAGGCTAAAAGTGCTTGTCTCTTCTCTCCTCCACAGTCAGTCAGTAATAATGTTTAAAAGCTCTGAAATTCCCTCTGCCTTTTGCTCTTTTTCTCCCCAAGGAGGTTTGCAGGAAAGCTATTTTTAGCTTCTGAGAGGGGAATCTAGATGGCAACGAGCAATTTCTGGTTGGAGCTCCCAGGGAGAGAAAGCTGTTCCTGGGAGCTGCTGCTGAGGCTGGAGCGTGTGGCACAGCTTTCTGTGACAGGCAGTGGTGACCTGCCACTGCTTTCAAATGGTTTCTTGTGCAACTTGGAATATTTTGTGTCCAACAGGGCAAAAAAAGTTGCTGATTAAAGAAGAGAAAATGCTGTATCTGGCTCTCTGGTGCCAGAAGGCAATGCTCAGTGTGCCCTGCAGGCTCTCTTCTCCTAGGATTCCTGTTTCATTGCTAGTGCCTGTATGCTGCACAATTCCCATTATTCCCTGGCTGTGGGACATCAGGTTAACAGAAAAACCGAAAGTGAAACTGAAAAAAATCTCCTTCAGAATGGAAATAATCCAGTTAGACTATAGGAGAGTTTTTCTACTTGTTTGCCTCCTGGTATTTACCACAATAACAAAGCAAAATATTCTATCAGGCTGTACTAAGTAGTGTGAAAAAAACCTTTTTCACATGGGCACACAGCTGGAAGGACTTTCTCTGATTTGGCATTGAAACTGGAAGATGCTGGGTAAAGATGTCAGCACTTTAGTCGATTCCAGTGTTTTAGCAAAACTTCCCCTGTACAGAATGGCCCTCATGGGAGATGTTGTGTTTCAAAGCGGTGGGAGCACAGACTGAACGGGTATTCACTGCACGCTCCCAACATCTGAATTTAAAGATTTGATCCCTCTGCTGCTGGTGGCACAGTATCTATGGCAGGAAACAGTTTTGACCCCATCCAGAGGATGTTGGTGATACCCTCTCTTTTTTTTTTTTTTTTTTGTTTTCAGAAATATTGAGAATTTCCTTGTCTTTCTTTTGTACCTGAAGCCACGTAAGATACCAAAAGTCTGTTTATGGCTCTGGCAGGGTGTATGAGTGTATATAAGGAAATGAGTTATACCTGACGAGGTTGCCTGACTCACGCCACCACGAATGCCGTTAGACTGAATGCAGTTTGATGTATTTCACATAGTACTATGGGATCTCAGGAACTGGAGACAATTTCAGGGAAACTTGCTCTCTGAGTAATCTTGAGTTTGATTTCCCAATAGCTTCTAGAAGCATAGATGCTTTAATTGCCTATTGTTGCTTTAGCTGGACGTTGTGCGGATGTTTGCACAGCTCACTACGGGTGAGGTTAGTGGCAGTACTCAGCGTCTTGCAGACTCTGAATGAGCAATACAAGGAACAACATTCCCTGCAACAGCCTAGGGTTTGACATAAGATTTCCTGGAGAAAATAATGGGGAATATAATTTTCTATTGAGCCTGTGTCTGCCCAGTTGCTCACGGGTGTAAAAGCAGGGGTAATTCAAATGTTTGTTTTCTTTGAGGCTGGGTTAAAAAATGGTCTGTATGACATTTTTCAGAATGTTTATAAAATGAACTGTAGAGTTAAAAAACATCACTAAGAGCAAAAGGGTGTATTAAGACAGCCCAGGCTGCATTGGAAGATTTATATCAGTTCATTGCAGGTTCCAGATATACATATATATCGCTCTGTAGCTGAAGGAGGGAAACAGGTGGCTCCTAACCCCTGCAACAGGGCTTTGAGGACATGAGTAGGGCACCTATTTCTGTCCACTAGTGATATATTGGGCTGAAGTGCCTCTGAATGGTGGGGAGCTGCTGCTGCAAGCCAAAGGGAGAAGATCAAGCGACCTGTAGGAAACAGTAAATAATGTGGAGTATGTGAAAAGGTGTCTGCCTCAGCAGCTGCTTCTTCCTGGGGAAGTTCAGAAATGTTTCCTGCTAAGCCTTCCAAGTTTGCTCAGGATGACCAAGTTAAAGGTGGGGATTCAAAGGAGGAATATCAATCTTAGTACTGACCACTTATATTAACTCATGCCCATGAAGCTGGGTTAGCTTGGCTGTGGCAATCTGGAAACTGGATCAATTGCTTGAGGTGCTTGGGTAAAAGCTAAACCCAGATATCTCAGAAAGAAAGGGTGGGATGAGTTGGGTGCCCTGTGGTAGACGAGGCAGAAGTTCCACCTTGGTCAGTGAGGGAAAAAGAAGGTGATGCTGATGGCATGCAGCCATTGCTTCTTGCCATCAGCAAGCTTTCCCCTGGGAGGAGGTACAGACCCTCCCAGGTGTCTGGGATTGAACAGCTAAGTAATAAATTATGTGTAGACAAACCGTTACTTAGGACAGGGCAACTTTCCCAAGCCTTAAGATACACGTGCCAGAAGAGGCACGTGCTGCATGTAAAGATGAATGAATGCCACGAACACTTTCCATTTGAGCACGTGGAACCTGAAATATCCACTTCAAAGTGTCCAAGAGAGCCGTAGCCAAGAGAGCGTCCTTTTATATTTAGTTTTGCTTCTGCTGGGAGATAAACACCTTCTGTTTTATTGTTAGTAACAGAACAAGATCTCCGTCTCATTTTATGTAGCAAAATTAGGACAGTCTATTGATTTCCAAAGCTATTTATCATTATACAATGCATTACACTCTGCTGATGAAGGTGGCAGCTCTGCAGCACTGTGAATGCTACCAGGCTGTCCCAGCTGCTGGGGAGCTGGTGGGCCCACCAGCACCTCAGCATCCAGAGCGTTCTGGGGTGTCAGTGTTGTCTCCTGTGCAGCTCTTCACAGGCTTTAGTGGTTGTGAGACCAGATAGCACAGCAATTTTTAAATTTTTTTTTATATGGTTTACTAAATGTCTGAAATGAGCAGCTGGAGCCAATGTTGTTGCCTGTAAACACTAACCTAAGACTGTCACCTAATGCAGTTGTGGAACAGGAGGTTGCTTGAGATCCCCTCCAGCTTCATATTTCCCATGCTCTTTTGAAAACAATCTTTATCACCCAGGTTCAGCACAACCATTTAAATGTTTGCAGTAAGTGATGATTTAATTAACTAAAGACATTCTCTAGGTGGTTGTAGGTTTTTTTTTGGTTTTTTTTTTCCCCCCAAGATGCTGCTGGACAGCACAATATACCATGGAAATGTTGGTAGGATTGTCACCACAGCAATAAGGCCAAGCTCCATGGGAGGAAACTGCAACACATCATGTCCCCATCCCGGGGGACTCAGCTGCCAGGGGAGGTGCAGGTCAGGACCTGTAATGCCTGGGAGCTCCCAAAACCTTACCAGGGGGGTTAATGGAAAACCAGGCAGGTCTCCACTCGGGTCTGCCTGGGCTCTGCCAGAAATTTTGTTGCAATGGAATATTTTCAGTAAAACTTCCACTGAAATTTAAAGTCAAATGAACGGAAATTTTCCACCTATAGCACCAAGTAGACCTCTTAGTGAGTAATTGCTGACTAGCTCTAATTACTATTATGTCAGCCATTGAGAGCTAGTCAGGCATGCTAGGGTTTACTGAAAACTAATACCGGAGCAGCTGCTTTGTGGCTTATCTAGGCCTGCTGTCCTTCTTTCAGATAGATGTTGTTTAACATCATCTTTGATTATTTATGGACTAGAGAGGACTTTGCCCTCTAATGGGTGTCCCTTGTTCTGTCTCTTTCCAAATCCAGAGCTGAAATATTTAGTCATTACTTCTGTTTTTTTCTATATAATTTCTGCACTCTTGTCATGTCCATTTGATGACACACCTCTATGATTGCTGAAATTTCCCACACATTTTCATTACTGTCTTTTTTGTCCTTGCAGGCATACCTTTTCCTTTTCTTTAACTCCCCTCAATTTTAATTGTTTAATTAAAACAACCTCCTGCCGCAAAAAAATTTATAGCTCAAGAGCCATCGAGACAGAGCAAAGGAGATGCTGCAGGGAATCGAGGATACCTAACCACAAGGGGAGGAGAAAACTGGGGGGGGTGTTCTGCCGCAGGTGTTGGGCAAGTGCCGGGGTCCTCAGTGCCCCCCTCATTAGTTGCAAACGCCGGCTGGCCGGGTCTGCGTGCGTGGTTCTCACATGAGCTCATCGGGGCTGGACCGGCGCGTAGACCAGTGTATTTTGGGCTACGATTATACACCAGACAAATATGTAACAGCAGGAAAACCTACAGCTGCAATGATAGGAAGTATTTATACGGAGCGGTACCATCTGGTGCGCGCTCCTAATAGTGACTATACTTAGCTGCTATGCTGTGTATCCTGGCTAATCCCATCCTCCAGGGAACGGGGCATTCAGTATCTTACAGATAACCTCACTTCCAACGCCAGCCATTCTCTACCCAGTGATGTCTACGCAGCTCCATGAATAGATACAAAACAGGGTATGCAAAAGGTTTATTACATGAAGGGGGTGTCATCTTGCTCATCTGCAGATACATGGATACACAAATTTCTGTCTTAGAAGGGCGTGCAGTTTTAGTGACGCTCGTGTTAAAGCTACCAGTTTGACCTGCTTGATTTTTTAAAAAAAATCCTTCTAAGCCTAAAACAGAAGAAAAAAAAGATCTAGTCTTTGAAAAATTCATTTATTGTACATCCATGGATGGTTTGTAATAAAAATCCTCACAAGACCTGTTGTCAACGTTACAAAATGAACAAGAAAGTCCAGCATCCACCGTTCCCAGCAGTGCTAATAAGTTAGTGTGCAATACTACCCTTACTCCCAGTGTGTGCAGCAGCTGCATATTGCTGTGACCAACATATTTTAACTTGAAAAAACGACATTTTACAGACTCCCTACCTCTATTTTGGACACCGGCAGTTTTGTGCTGTGAAAAGGCAGTGAGTTATGTCATTGCTCCATAGTTTTTCTGTTACTTTTCTTGAGGTCATCTATATTTCAGATGGGCTACATGAATTCCTAAGTCTCTACATGCAGCTGCAGTCCCTATACATGCTTTTGCTCTGAAGCAAAGTTGTATTTACAGTTCAATTCTTCCATACATGTAGCTCTCAATGATGGTAACGGGAGGAGAGGTGTGTGAGTGTGCTACTATTAACTCTAGTCCGTGTTAAAGGTCTCTTCAGTAACAATACAGCATTATTTGCATTGGTCTGCTTAAAAAAGAACAAAAGATTGCAAAGCCAGACTTGGCATTCGCAAGGAAGCGTGCCACAGTACTCAAGTGAGCATAAAATACTGCTCAGAAAGATAGCAGTTGGTGTGGAATATATACTTGATATTCTTTACCAGTTAACCTGTGAGCATACACACATTTAAACACACACACAGAATTCTGTGTGAAGCAGAGACAACTTTTTGTGTGCTTTATGGCTTTCTGGGCTCACAGGTATGTACTCAACAGATTTCTAAATTGGAAAATGAAAACTCCAATTACATGAGCCTGGATTTGCATAAGCGTGTTGAAACCAACAGTCACACCTTCCCACTCATTCCCTTGGCTATGGAGCTAATGTGACTTCTCTGCCTGTTTTTCCCTGGTGTGTACGGAGAGCATATGTAGTGGATACTCTACAGCGCAGCCAAAAACACAGTCTGGAGGGTACTGTTAATTAAGCATCCATATAACACAGAACTTACCCGTGTTTTTTCCTGTCTTGCACAGCTGCATAGCATGATACACTTGAGAGATTGTCAGTAATGTCTTTTCCTTTACATGCCTTAATTATGTGTGTTGTTGAATGCTAGCATATGCATAGACAAGCTAAGATACAGCAACCGAGCAAGTTACCCAAATTTGTGGTGTAACTTGGTATTCTGTTCTGTATTACAATGGTAATACAGAACTTTGAGGCACATATTAAAAATTCTTAAGAGGAAAACATCTTACAATTTATTGTAACTTAAGTAGTAAACATCTGAATGTGCTTTTACACAGGTAACAGGGCTTGCTACAGGTATATTTCAAACACTGTTGAATAAAAATGAACTTTTTACAAACCCACCAATCCAATATGTTTTCTTCAAAACAATATTAAGGGTGTGGCTATGAAAACAGTGACGCATAAAAAAAATTCAAAAATCATTTACCACAGGGGAACATTTATATAACTAGAGGGAAAAAAAAATTATGTACATAAATACATATATTTTTATATATAGCAAATTACAGTTTCCTGCACTGAACATTTATCAAATACACAAGTACTGAACAATACTGGATAGGGTGCTTAGCCACACTTTGTGGTCTCCTTAAATTCCTGTGAGAATGGAAGACAAGTTTCTATAGAGGGTACAACTTGTTCAGTGATGCAAGCTCACACAAGAACTAAAAAAGTAAAGAAAACAAAAAAAACCCAAAGCAGAAATGCCTGACATTTCCAGCACAGGCTTCTTTAACAACAAAACGCGAATGCTCATCTGTTCTTCAAGCACAAGAGTCTGTGCCAGAAGAGCTTTATTCTGTACAACAGTGGTCACTGCTGAGGGCAACAAATTTGGGCAACTAATCTGATGCTCAGCTTTGTCCACTGGCTTGTCAAAGCCATCACCTTTCTGATAGGCAGGTTGGTAGGGAGCAGTCGCCTTTCAGATCCCCTACAGAAACCGTACCCTTTCTCTTGGAGTGGGCAGCCACTCCCATGAGCTCCAGGTAGGTATCAAGGCACTAGCTGGTTTTCTGGCCGTTGCCTTTCCAGGGCTCTAGGAACTGTGGTTTTCGGCATGACAGGAGAGGTTGAAAAGGGTGACACCAAGTTATTTTTGAGGACTATGTACACAGTTATTTTGGTTTTGAAAACAGAAAGCATCCACACCACACATTTAATTTAACCTGGCCAGAAATACTAAGCTCAGGTTCCTAATGCATAAATAATGATCCTTAGTGAAAAGGATGACATAGACTCCATTGGGTTCAAATGACCTTACCAGAAACTGTCTTCAAAATACTGCAGTTACTAGCTAGGAATAACAGTCCAGTTTAGGTATCCTTTGGAGCACACAATACAAATATCTATGGTATAAAAAGCACTTGGTTGTCTCCACAGGTTAGTGGTGTCTGGAACTTGAAGAATTGTAAATCCAGTCCATTACAATTAGAGTCATACTCACAATCATGAAGATTATGCCAACTATGAGAAAAATTAGCGCCTGCAATTGGAAAAAGAGATGGTATTAATAAAGCAAGTGACTGAGCAGACTGTAGTTCACAGACTATCCCGCTGGAACTGCATTTATGAAACACCCAGGAACTGAGTTTGGGTCATTCTCTGTGACTAAAGCCCAAGTAATGTCACACAGGGCTATGTGAATCAAAGTTAGTTCTGTGTGAATTTCAGTCCAAGAGAGCCAAGCTTTACAGGACTAGATCTGAAAAAACCCCACTTTGTCACTATGAATAGTTATACAAAATATTACAGAGGAACAGTATTTATTCTTTAAAAATGGACCAATTTTCAATGAATGATCATTGTCTCTGATATTAAGAACAGTTTCAGGGTTGATCCTTTTCGTCCTTATTAGACAAACAGGTAAGCCTGTTTCTCTTCTCTGAAGGCATTTCTCCACATATTCAAGTGATTTGGGTGCTTATAGTCACCCTTTGCTTTAGCGGGGCTTTAGTTTACTGTAATCTGTCCACACCTAACAGTATTCTGCCTTGGAACACAAAGATGAATGTTGTATGTGATCTCAGTGCAGGGTGTGTGCCTAACACACAGCAACATGAAGAATAAACAGAGACTTGAACAGGTATTCACAGTCTCTCTAATAACAGCTCCAAAAGTAATTGACAGAAATTATTTTATGACAACAAGCCTTTTCTTTTATACTTGCAGTGTATATCGGTTGAACTTCCACTTCCATGTTTTTTGTGAATAAGTGTATAGATATATTTATATGTACATCTTTTTACATTATGTGCCTGCATATATTTTTCAGCAATAACTTTTCTGTTTAGATTTTCAAAGGACATCTCCTTGGTGATATGGTTAAATGTGCAGATAGCTTTTGATGCTCAGGATGAAAGGTACTGCTGTGGCTCTCCAGCATGACGTATAAACACATGCTGTGCATAAATGATAGACCTTCATATATGTCTCCTGTAGGTGTATGGATCTATCTCAGTGGGGAGCTCACTATTACTTAATTATCTCTGCAGTACAACTTCCTTCTTAACCTTGACCTTAAATCTTCCTGTTAATCCACAGCTGGGCTTCTAACATGAACCAAGAGCTCCTTATACACTGTCTTGGTGTTATTTATACAAGTGCAGGTGTTAACTAGCCTAGATTGGATTAAATAAATGCCTTTTACTAGTGATTTAAGACACATTTTAACCTAGTCACTTGCTGTTGTGTATCAGTAGCAGTAGGGTGCTAAAGGCTTTGGCTTGTGAAGCCTGGCTCTCCACGCTAAGGTGAATCACGCTGCCCGACCTGTATTTTGGGTGAGACACTACCATTTACGAGCAACTGCCAGAGATTGCAAGTCAAAAGTTTGAGTATTTGTGACCAGGGGAAAACACACCCCCTCCCATCCTTCCTTTTGCAATTGCTGCCAGCTCCCTTACCCCGATCTTCTGGGGAGACCGCAGGGGCTCCTTCTCAACAAGCCGCAAGTAGAAGGCAGAAGGGAGGATGAAAATCAGCAAGGTAGCAGAAGAGGCACCTAGAAGAGGAAGCAGAGCTGAGTATCGTGCCGTCAGACACATAAACAAGGAGGTGTACCCACAAAAGGGAGCGTGTGGGGAACCAGCTGCTTTTCTGAGCCCAGCTGCATAAAGGGCTCTCTCTGTAGACAACATCTGTGCAGAGCTGTAGATGTCCAAACACTTATTTGAGTACCTGGGGCCCGAAGAGGCACTGGTTATGGAGAGAATTTGTGGCTGCATGTGAGCGGGTGAAGTGAGGACAAACAGGCACTCCCAGCGTGTGATGATCCTGAAAAGAGGGTGGATGAACCGTGCCCTGGAAGTGCCTGCTCCCCTCCCCTTCTCTCCTTTCGGCAGAGCCCAGCGTGGTGGCCCAGGTGTAAAATGCAGGGAGGAAAAAACCCACTGCCTGCGTGGGGTATAAAGAATGAAAAAGGCAGAAACCCTATGGAGGCATCTTTCTCAGGGGCATCTGCATCCCTGGGTCCTCAAGCAGCTCAGAGCATGAAGGTTTTTCATGGACCTCTTTGGTCAGAGGCCAAAACTGACCAAAACAAAGAAGGAGGGAGAGAACCGTGAATGTTAAAAAAAAAGAAGTCACTTTTCTTCTTTTCCTGACATCATAGTTTGGAAGTCAATACATTTTGTCCAGGCTACAAGCACTTGAAAACCAAAGGTGATTTCCCTCTCCTCTACATGCATTAAATACCTTTTTTTTTTTTTTTTTTCTGTCAAAATGGGAATTCCTCACCAGTTTTTATACTGGGATTATTGGATTCCTTGTGCCTGGACCTAACAGCAAGGTAGCAACAAATTTGGGTAGAGTTTAGCTTTGTCTGTCAGCTGTTTTGGATTTTTTATTTCCCTTTTAACTTTAATCTGTGTTTTTATTATGCTACTGTAAGACCCAAACTGAGACTGCCATTCAGTCTGTTAATGTAAATATGTTATGGAAAGGATTAACATAGTAAACAAAAAGTATTTATGAAACCTACCAATAAATCCGAAGATGTCTTTAATAGTCGGGACAAAAATTACAAGCAGGTTATTAAAAGCAAGAATTACTGCTGCAATCAGGAAATGTCTTATCCAGCTGAATGGCCTTTTGGGAAACAGCAATGCACTGATAGATGAACGGATCTGTAAGATGAAAACCAGCAGGGAAAGTAAAACAGTGATTAATTTATCTTTGCTTTTCACTTCTTTAAATGGTCTATGCTAGTTACTTTTGCTGTGGGAAATTCTGACTGAAGAAATGTGTTTTCAGTCTTTGATTCCCTCAATGTAATCTCACTCTGATGTCGGTTTTTGAGAACTAGGTTCACAGTTTAATGCAGAAACTCAAATATTTGCAGTGTAGAAGAAAGTCAAGTAAATAGGGTGTAAAATCAGGGATATGAAATCTGTTCAACTGAAAGATGCTAATATCAGCAAAAAAACCCCAAAGAAGCCCCCATTATGAATAGTAATCAGGAGGCAAAAAATGCACAGATGAAATGTGAGTTGCTGTATTTATGAACCTGATCCCTCTGAAAATCCCACTGGAGTTCTGTCATTTACTTTTGGGAGAGAAAGAGCAAGCTGTTATTTCACTTTTGTTGAATATATACATACACATATGTATTTCTCAAAATAAAAGTATATTTTTCAATTTCACTCAGAAATTAAAATCATAAAAGCTGTTGCAGAGGATACTTTTTGCTCTGCTGATTTTCTCACACAACACAGAGAGAATATTTTTGCTTTTTCATCAGCAAAGATGGCAAGTAGGAAAAAGGTCAAGAGTACATCTCTTTGGTGGCAGGAGATAGTGTTACTCTGAAGTACTGTGATTAACTTAAAAGATTTGAAATGTAAAAGTTGAATAAAAAAGGTTTTTACACTGAAAAAAGCTCAAAACCCACTTCTGTTTAGTTGTTTTAAAATAACAGACAACTGTTTCTGGATGTGCTTGGCAATTCAATAAATGTATGGGGTTCTGTCAGACTTGGAGTCCATCATTTGAAAACACAGGATGAATTTTGCATTTTATTTTTTTCAGGTTGATGTGAGCCAATATTAGGAAGAGGGAGGCAGATTAAAAAAACTTTGTCCGGCTCCTGAGTTGGTGTAAAACAGCTTTATTCCACCAAAGAAGTGCTGCCTGCATTCCTGTTTGCTTATTGCCAGCATATTATGCATTTTACCTGCTGTGACATAATCCTTAAAATGAAATTATCAAACTGAGGTTTTACAGTGACTAATGGTACATAGATCTATATATTTTTTTAAGTAATGCAATGATTTTTTTTTTTTTAATAATAGACTGAATACTTTAAGAAAATACTAAAGTGATACTGCATAAATAAGTAGTTGATACAACTATACTGCTTTTTTGGAGGAATTAGATCTGCTGAGCTAGCTGTCCTGGTAGGCTGTATAAAATTCTTTGATATGCTGGCTTACAATAAATGGTATTTTCTCAGTAGTTCTTTTAATAGAGCAATTAGTGCTGTGGTATGTAACTGCTAAGCCTTTGCATACTCTTCAGATATAAAAATGGTTATACAGAAAGCTAAAAATGCAAATGCTACATCTGACAGACAGAGGCTTTTGCAACACCCTTAGCTTGCTTTCCCATGAAGAGTTATCATTAAGACCAAGTTAACTAAGTTAGTTAAGATTAATTTAAGCATTTAGTCACTGGTTTAAACACGACATTTAAGGCAGAGGCCTGGAGTGCTCTAAGCTAAAGGGATGATCACTCTGGGTGCCTTATACCAGAAATACCTTTTTTTTTTTTTGTAGACAACCTTGAATGCTGATCACTGCTTTTAGGTATTTGACAGCCAGTCTGGAAACAGCACCTCCTCAGAGATCGTGTTTGCATCCAGGACGACAGAGCAACAGGACCCCAGGGTTACTGCTCTCATCAGATGGAAACACTATGGTGTGATGCAGATTGCTGGGAGCCCGCTGGCACCACGATGCTGGGCTTGTGCGTAACACACAAATGGCACACCAGACTCCCAAATCTTAATGACCAGGATCAACTGTTTTCTCCCCTGCTGCACAGCAGCTCAGGGATGGCATGAGGGACAGTCCTGTACATTCAGGAGCCTGGAGGTCTGCTCTTCAGGTGGGGATTGATCCCTGAGGAGGGTCAGTTCCTCTACAGAGTGGCATGTTTAGATGTGGCTTTCTGTCCCTGCTACTGTGGACATCACATTTTTCCCTGTGAACACCACTCAGAAGCTCCAAACTTTGCTCAAACATCTGACTACATGGCCGAGTCTTGACTGCCCCTGTTTTCTGGCACTTGGCTTCCTCCCCTATCCACAGGCTCAAGCATGTAAGATGTGCACGGGGCCTCTGTCCCTCTGCCTTGGCAGCCAGGTCTGGCAGTTCTGCACAGTGCGTGGCCCGAACTGCACGTGCCTGTCTTGAGTTTGGATGCTACAGTAGGTGCCTATTAGGAAATCTCATTAGTGATTCCAGTGTATCCCCAGGTCTTTGGTACTTACACTGCTGCTCTGATAAATATAGTACAGAGAGAGCCAGAGAGGGCCAGGACAGTTGTTCCTGATTTATTTATAAAGACTGATTTATTTCAGTCTTTCAAAGTTTGTAACCTTAACTACCTAAGGCCCTTGCTCTGGGCAAACAGCACCTGAGAAAACAGACCCTCCCGAACGCAAACTCAGGCTCACTTTTCCTCACTGCTAGAGTCTGCCTGTGCTGAGTACATCCAGTCAGTGTACCCGGGCTCGCCCTGATTTCAGCTTCAGCAGCTGCATTACTTACAGGGAACAGGACAAGGGGCACGGTCAGGGTCACAGCCACCAGCACTGCCAGGCGAACTGACAGCAAGAGCGCGTCGAAGGTGTACACTTTGGTGTACGTATGAAGTAGCTCATCTTCAACTTCTCCTACGAGAAGGAAACAGAGAGGAGTTAAATCACTTAAGCAATATCTGCACAGGCAAAAGGATCTTTATACTGCAGCCAGATAAGATTAGCTCTGGCTCAGCTGCTGTCATCAGATACACGTTAGGGGCTAGGCATGAAAGAGGAATTTTCCTAGCATGACCGATGCAAGTCCATCATTCAGAGATGATGAGGGCAATACAGCTCTCAGGTGATGCTCTGTACTCCAATATCTCAAATGACTTTCTCAGAGTCACCATGTGGATGTGGAACCTGAGGTAAAAATAATTTCTCTGATACGAAATCGGAAACAACTGGCTGAACTGGGAACATGTCCCCTTCGACTTCCACCCAGGTGTCCCAGCTCTCAGAGAGAGCCCTCCTGCCCCAGTGATAGAGAGCAGATTGTGCTGTGTCATTCACTTCTCTGCTGTAATGGAGGAACTAACGAGGTAAAAAGAGGTGGTGTTTGCATAAAACAGTGTGCTAATACAGGGGCTACTCTGTTTACCTACCGGTTAGTCTAGCTCATCCATATTTTTTTTACACTAGAATGATTTGCACCTGTTTTTCAGCATAGGTAAAGCTGAATTAGTGGTGTCAGAGCCAGGGTGGGTAGCACTTAGTAGTGTCATGTAAAACTGTTGAGCACAAGAGTATTTTTAGTACAGTCACTCTCGGCCTTTGCCAGGAGCCAAGTTTACAGCAGCTTGCTGTCCCAGTTTGCAAAACCAAGAGACACACACCTGGTCCCCTGAATAGGTGCCTCTGAGTCTCTCATGAGTGAAGAATTTGTGGCCTGACAGCTGGATAAGTCCCACTGCTCATTCAGAAGGTTGCACACTGCATATTATGTTCAAAAAATTCTCCCCCCTGGATTCAGGCCCACAGAAAACACGTGAACACTGGAGCCTCAGTGTGATAGAACCATCTTGCCTGCTTTAAAATGAGAGGGAAAATTCTGCAGAGAACAAGGCTTTGACTTACCATAGAAGGTAAGGTATCCAAAAAGGGCAGCCAGAAGATACATGATGAGCATGCCAGTGATGGAGATATTTGAGACATTCTGCATCCGTTTTCGGGAGCGACTGAAGTGGGAGAGAAAGAGAGTAACAGTGCTATTCTTATAAAGCCTCTATTTGTACAAGAAATATTCTAAAGAGTCATAACACTACTGATATCCCTTCACTGGCTAGTAAGTTCATAACAACTAAATTGGTTATACAGAGCTCTTTACTTGAAGCTTCACAGCTCTGTGAAGTGCAGCACAGACTTACAAGTGTGTTGAAACTCCATTTCTACCGTTTACTTAGTTACAACATATAAATCTGCCATGTTATTTTGTATATCATCATTCATATGCTGTCAATCTCAAATGGTAAATTTTAAATAAAAAATGGAGTGGCTAAAATTACAGGGCTGGTAATAATAATAGACAAGAGCTTTCAGTTAACTCTATATGAACATACCCTTATAACTATATAGGGCTGTTCTGCAGGTTCAACAATCTCCTGTAGGTGAAATCCTTTCTTTAGAAATCTTTTGTTTAAAGATTTGATGTAAGAAAATCTTTAGCCTATAGGACCTGGAAGTATGTTCCCAAGTCATCTGAGAGTTTTTATTTCTTCTGTGGCTAAACCTGCTGAAATGGGAGATAATGGGTCTTGGCATCCTTGAGTTTTGCAGCATGACCTCCCATAATGTAATTCTTGCTGTTGAACAAATGCATTTTCTTAGCCTTTTCCAACTGTCAACTCTGTGCTGATTTTAGCAAATGTATTTGATTTTTGATATTTGATAAGCAAAATAGGCTGGGTGAAGAGTCTATGTAAGACACCCAAACCAGTGACATTCCAAGAAACCTTAAGAGTAAGCAGCAGCTGACCCAGATACGTTAAGGTATTACGAGAAACCAGAATTATCTGTTTCAGTGTAACTGAGCTCCCCAGTATATTTCACATCATTTGAAGGACTGTACATATTCCTCCTTTCCTAAGTAAATATTGATTAATGCAGCTATCCGAACAGTGTTTCTCTGTCACCAGTGTCTGACTATTAGGTCACAGCAAAGCCAATATCTGCTTACTACGAAAAGCAATAAATCATTAGCAAGTGGGTGTCTACAGACCAGCAATCAAGGCAGAAGATGTAGAAAGTGATCTCTAGCTATGGTTAACTGGAAGTATGGGACAAAATTTAAGAACCTTACTCTTTCAGTTCACTGTATATTGGTAGCACCTCAGGGTGGCATACGAATGCAAATGCCAGGATGGGTATTGCATAGGCAGTCTGTAAAATAAAGCTCCCATTAGTAAGAATGGTCACTGCTGTACCTCTGACTTTTGACAGGCAGCAGTTTAGCTGTGGTACGAATGGTGAAAGACAAATTCTACAGAATCTCCCTTACCCGTGAGTTGAACACAAAGTATTTTGGTTGGCACAGGTCACTACTGTCGCTGTGTGCTTCATATTCTACACCACTTTTGGGGAAGGTAGCTTTTGGCTCCTCAAGGCCTGGCAAGTGCCCAGCTGTGTTGTCCATCATGAAATTCACACCAGAACCAAGAGACTCATTTGGTAACATGACCAGGTGCATTGGCACTGTGTTGTTGGTGGCTGTCCAGTTTTCAACCCCATGGTCCATGATGGGGAGAGGACAGGGGATCTGGGATTTCTTGAAGATTACCTACAAAAGAGTAGGCAATGTCGTCAGAAGAGTACCACCATAGGAGATTGCACTTACATCCACAACAGATATATAAAGAGGCACACAGAAGAGAGAGAGATAAAAGAGAAGGAGAAAGAAAACAAGTGCTATCACTTTTGCTTCTCCTGCAAGTATTTGTTGCTATTCTGTCTCTGCTGTTGTCCTGCTTTATTTTTTATTCTCAAGTGTTTTTTAGGCTGTTCTTTTTTACTCTGGCTTTGTTCAGCAATAGGCTTGTTGATTTGATTCACTTGCAGGTGCTATGCTAACATCCACATTAAATTGTAGTAAGAAATGTAACAGTGTTTCACAGTTTACAGGCTCTGTATTTGCTTAGAGACAATACCCAAACAGTCACCTACCACACTGACGAAGAAAACCATACAGGTCAGTGAGAAACCACTCGTGTAACCAAGATAACCTGTGCAGCAAGAAAAAAATCCAACAGTTCAGCTACATATAAATTCACAATCCTAATAGAAATAAGAACTGAGGTTAAGTGGGGCATTAAGCTTACCTAAGGTCTTTAGAAGGGAGAGGGGAAGAATAATTGCAACTGTTACGAGTATGACGAGGTAGTTCCCATTTAGATACCATTCTCTAAAGAATGAAAAGTAACAATCATTATCACTGACATCAAAGTGAAAAAAATTTAATCTGAGTTTCAGGTTGGGCAAAGGTACCTACCCAGAACTCTCCTCAAGTTTCATAAACGCTCTGATCACTTCAGGAAGTTCATATTTAATAATAAAGAGGTAGCTTGACATTGCTGGAAAAAAAAAACCCAGACACCTTCAGAGAAAAGAGTGTAGTTCCAACAAAACAAATTTGTTTTAAAAAACATTATTGCTGCATGAAAAGCACACTGTTTTGGAAAACTAGTTTTTGATGAAGTAGAGAAATGAATTCTGTTCAAATAACAGTGTGACTAAACAGACGGTATGTTCCTTTGATGTTGTTATCAGCATGTCCTGAGTGACATCTAGCATTCAGTATTAGAATACAATATGGTTATTACTAAATTAACAACATGCTCAAATCACTCTTCTGATGAAATTTACATTCTTAACTTTTCCTTTTTCTCTTCTGTTGTAAGTGTTGTTTTTCCAATTAACATTGTCCATCCACATTCTGCAGTGATTTTAGTTGTCACTGCCTCTAAATCTCTTTAGCTGTGTTTCCCTTCTATTTTCCTCTTCTTTCTTCCAGTACTCTTCTCTGTATATATAAAACCAAACCACTAGTTGTCAAGATTCCTGATGGAAGGGTGGACTTATATGCATCTCATTTAAATGTACTGCCCAAAGGAATGCTTTTTTAAGTTATTTTCCATCGGCCACAGAGAGGTCTCTGATGAGCTATGGATCAACGTAGACAAGAGGACTAGAGGAACAGCTATTCCTCTCTAACAGGGAAGCAAAGTTTCTTCCTGAGTTCAACCACATTTGATATCCAGGCTTGAGGAAGGAAAGGAAGGCCATGGAATAGGACATTTATATTTCAACTACCTCTCCTTGAGAACTATGGAAAAATTAAAAACTCCCACGAGCTTTCAGATATGGTGTTCTCCAGTCTTCTAAGAGCCTTCTTCCAGGGTAGTAAGAGGAAATAAGCTTTGTTGCATGAATGCACAGTACTACCCCTTCTACTTAAATCAGTACATAAAGTCTCCTGTTCTGAGAGGATGGAGGTTACTTGACAGGTATTTCACCGGAAGTATCTTTGTGGATGAATACTTTCAACAATCACTCCTAAACACTCAACATCTTAGAGAGATCACAACCCAAACTGTCATTTCAATGAGAGAATTCAGCGGGAAAATGAACTAATGAAGAGCCTTTCTTTTATGGAGAAGTCAGAACCATGTGCTGTCCTTTTTAGGCAGATTATTTTTTTTCTAAATTGAAGCAGATGATGTCTTATCTACGATGTACTCAATGAAGAATAATGAACAACTCCTTGAGGACAGTCAGCCAAGCCACTTTAGCCATCACTGAAGGCTCTTCACTGGTCATAGAGAGATCCCAGGCAACTAGCTTTCACCAGACATTGAAGTGTCAGATAGCTGAAACAAGGCAAGATGAATTCCTCTTGTCCTTCCTTATTACAATATGGTGTATAATGTACCTGGCTCACCTCTGGTGCCATTTTGCCAGACAGAGGAAAGAAAGCACTTGTGTTCCGTAGAAAAGCATCAGAAGTTAGAAAACTTTCGCCCCTTACCTCCAATGTTCTGCATTGTAACAGAAATGAAAACAGCACATTTCCCAGGCCAGCCAAATGCTTTTTCCCCCAGTTTTTCATATATTAGTGATCCTGAAAAAAAAACCAAACCAAAACAAAAAAGAAACATGGGCCGCTGCATTGGGCGCACTTGATGAATTGCATTCCAAGGTAAAATACATGCATATAGTCAGGGCTCTTAGTCAGTCACAGCCTGATCCTCCTACCTCCTTCTTTTGATGTCTTCAGCAAGAGGTGGACTGAGTAGAGTGACAGTATTGCTACAGTGAGCAGCAGAACTCTGCAAGGCAAAGCAGAAATCAGAATCCCAATCAGGACATCAGAGATACTCAGTTAATTTGAATGTATGCTTGTTCGTTCATGTGAAGTTCAATGTGTAAATAGTTTTCAGCTAGTTGTGCTTTGGACTATATGCAGAGATAATTTTCAGCTGTAGCTTACCTGGGAATACAGTTGCACCTTATACACTCCAGAAGCCCTTCAAGGCTTGTTTAAGTCCAGGTAGGTGCCAATTTCGTGTTATTCCACAAGGACAGAATCTTACATCTTAACAAGACCCTACTAAAGTAAACAGATTTCTGTGCAAGAGTCTGGTCTTTGGTGTTTTACCTGCTCACAGCCCTATCATTTTAATCTCTCTCCCTACTCAGAGCTATCCAGCCCTCCTCCTTCCTTCCTCCCTCCCCGCACCCCCAAAACCATGATTGTGACAACTTGACTGCCAGCTCCTGGTCCTGGCTAGTCACTGCTTTTGACTTCTGCCAGGTCATTATAAAGTTGGGGAGTTTAGCTTGAGATGCCTATTTTGCAAAGGATATTAGAAATCTTGCATAATGCTAAAGCGTGGCGTGACACTGGAAAACCTGCTCTTGGAGTGCTTGCAGCATACTCTTCTAGCCCAGTCTGCTTCTGGTGCCTGAATTCCTTAATTCTGATTACTGCCATGTTCCTTCCACACAACATTTGCATCCTATATGATTTCAGCTATCTGCCTCTTGCGAACTGCAGTGAAAAATGTGGCACTGTATGACATTTTCAGGTCACAACACTGTAGGGGGAATATCTTATTAGCATAACCGCCTTGTCATCACCCTGCACAAGTGTTGGTGCAGAAGGGACGTGATGATAACATGACAGAGCTAGGAAATACTGATGTGCTTTCATGTAAGCAGGGTCATCCCTCATGCTGTGGGCTCATGCAGTATGGAAGGGAAAGAACGAAGGTTGCAGTGTATCCTGCCAAGATGGCATCCTTCCTGATCGGGGCCATCCATGCAGCTGCTATTCAGAGACATAGTCTCCATGCCCTTATATATGAGGTGGGGTAAACCAAAGCCACTCTGCTTGCTCTTGCTAGATCATGCCAGGTAGCAGAAGAGATGCTCTAGTGTGTGCTCCATGTGCCATTGCAAACCTCTACCACAGGAGAGGAGGACATAATGGGAACTTCTGCAGAGCTTCTGAGTTTTAGGAGCCCTCCTTCTGCCTTCGCTCTGTAGAACATCTTCCAGCACAAAAGCAGTTGAGCAATATGAGAAAAGCAAATTGCAAAAATTTAGATGATGTTGCCAGCATCCTCTAAATTAGAATTTATGTCCAACAGTTTCCATTTATTAGATGGGATTTTTCTGTCCCTCTAATGCTAACATCATGATCTGTGAAAACAGAAGAACCTTTGGCAAGTGGACGCATGCCATGGAGGTAACAATATCCCCCCACAGTTTTGTACTTTTAAATAAAACTCCTTCATCTATCAGAAGGGGGAATGTTCTCATGCAGAAAGTATGAAAGAATGACAGAAAAGAAAATGAGCTGCAGGGTGGAGGTGTCCTTTGTTTTTGTTGTATAAGACTCCATAGGATTGCTTTAGCGTTAGTCCTTGTTTTAACACTGCCAACAGAGCTAATGTCATTATTGTCATATCAGATTTTTTAGTCATCTGTGTAAATGCACCAAGCCTCAAAATTAAAGATATTACAAAGATAAATTTTTTCACCCCTAATGCAGCTTGATGTAATACAGTTTTCTTTCCAGTGATAATTTATGGCTATACTAGCTAGTAAAAGTGCTCAGGGAAAGTTGGAGAAGAAAAGAATCTTACATTTTTCAGACTCTAATGAAGTCAATTTTAGAACCAGCTTCCATCTTTGTATCTGCAAATACTATATCTAAACCATTTAAGCACAGGTTCTGGGAAGTACTTATCCAGGACAGCATTTCCATCTACAATTAATTTTCAGTTAAATGTTCTACTGGCAAAGCAGGAGGTGTTTCTTAGCAACTGGAAGTTACATGTAGCGTTTCAAATGCTGTGCTGTTGCAGTTACAAAATCTCCAGAAGAAGGAAGCGTATAGAGATAGCCATGCAACCTGATTTAAAAGCTTGTTAGATTTCAGTAATGTGAAACAATGGCCTATTGTCATACAGCGCTGTCATGCTTTAATTCAGCCCCATGGGGGATTAAAGTTAAGGCTTCGGTTAAAATTGAAACCAGTTATTAAAAAAAGAATATGAACTTTTTTTTTTTTGTATAGTCTCTCTCATTTTACAAGGTTAGCCATAGGTTGAAAAACTTCACATGGCTATCTGTTACTGTCTATCAAAACTCATTTTGTATAGATACTGTACGTCAGCCACATACCATTGCTGTCATCTGTGCACATTGAGTACAAATAGACTTGAGGGAGCAACATTAAATCTGAATAAATATGTGAATGCCTTTACATTTAAAACATGCTGCTATTTCAGACTTATATCAAATATTCCTCTTCCATCTCTACATAGTGATTAGAATGTTGGGATGATGTAAATATATACTTTATGGGTGATTTATTTCCCTTGTTGAATTCCCATACCGAACCAGCAAGATTGCTGTGTTATTTTAGGACCGGTATACTGTTCTTCCCCTCTGTTTTTTGACTGCACAGTATCAATTCACAGCTGTGTGCTTGATACTAAACAGGGCTAAAATGAAAAAAAAAAGGTTTGTCAGCAGTGGACGGTTCCTTGCGGTGCAGCTAAAATATTTTCATTACAGATGATCTTACAAAACTTTTCAGCCAACAAAACAAGCTTAATGTACCTCTCTGACCACAAAAACTTTAGCTTCAGCTCATTGCTTATATTCTATTTGCTTTTCTTTCTATATACTTACACGAAAAGGATAATTCCTGTGTTGGCCATGGCATAGGAGAGCCCCAAGATACCACTGCCCATAATGGCGTTGCTGAGGTTGAACGAGGACATTCCAAAGGAAGCTCTGCCCCGGTGCTGTTGGGAGCAAGAACAGAAAACAAGAATTAATTTGTGCTTTGTTGAGCACAACAAACCAATATTATCCTTATTGCTGGTTTTCCCTATATTGCTCCCTTGATCCTTAGAGGTGGAGCTTTGTCAAGGTTCTTGAGCCCAGAGGCACTTGCCATCATAAGAAGTCCCTTTCCCTCCCCAAAGCTAGCTGTGCTGGTAGGTGTTTGCCTCTTCCCACTCTCCCCTTGTCTTGGCAGGGAGCAGGGCTACATCCCCGACAGGCAACTGAGGTGACATACCAACAGCTGGCTGTGGTGGCCAACTTCTGTAGAAGTACATGCTGTTATCTAACAGATTTCCCAATTATTGAGTATGGCTCTTAATTTTAGCTTGCAACCACCAATAACATTTTTTTTTATTTGATCAAACCTAATAAAACCTGTAATATGACCAGTAAGATAATGCCTTTCTTTGCACCAAGTTCATGAAAACTTTGAATAAAGTTAAATCCTGAGCAGAGAGGTACCCACAGGCACATCCCAGGAAACAGTGCTGTGCTTCCATTTGCACATGGAGTTGTCTAAAGAGTTGAAGGTGTGCTGAGTGTGTGATGTTCAGCACTGTAGGCCAAACACAAATATCCGTTCTTTAAAGCAATGCAGCTGGATGTGGATCCATTTACACTGTTGTGGAAACAAACAGTACAAGCACACACACACCGAAGCCCAGTTCTACCTCAATAGAGGAGTAACAAAGTTCCTCTGAGCCAAATTCCCTGTCAGAAATAGAGGTGCAGGCCCACCCCTGGCTGAACACCTTGGGTGAGATGACATGGGTGTCACTGGAGTCCAAGTATGATCTGAGGAATTTCTCTGTTTACTTGTGAAGGAAACACCCAGTTTTACTTGCAAGGCAACAGAAAGGGTTTGGTGCACTGTTAGAAAATGTGTTTAGTCCTCCAAAGCTAAGATTATGCTGATCAAGCTCCAGAGTAACTTTGTTTACCGAAACTTTTGAAAAAAGATTCAGGTCAATAAGATTTACTTAGCAATTACCCTTAAAAATAAATAAAACTTACATATTCTTCATTATATTCTTCCAATTTCTTTTTACCCAGATATCCATTTGTAAGGAACTTCTGACTTTCTGCATCATCACTAGCAAACGGACTGAACACAAAGTAAAATAGGAAAATATTAGATAAGACTTATGACACACATTATGTTCAAGCAGTGCCTTTTGTCATTAGTGGAAACTTTCCTTTGACGTTGCAATTAATATTTACATATCTTTCAGAAAAAACCCTCTCTTCTCCTGTAAGATTCTGGTATCCAATGGCGTGTTTAAAAGATCTTTGCTTTGGCTTGGAATTTAGTCTCAAACCCACTAATTTTCCAATTATATCTGATTGAAGATGTTGGAAAGTAACAATTCCTTACTGCCAGCAATGTGTTGAAGCTGAGCACATACTTCACATCCAAGGAACAAAGTGCCTTGCAACTGCCCTGTTGGAGATGGCTGTCAGAGGTTCAGCAAACTGAGACCCAGAGGCTGATGGCTGGTTTTTGACATGTCTTTCTCAGGCCACCCAGGTGCTGGTGCTATGGTGGGTCCTGCTGGAGACGCCTGAGTGTGGGCTGTCCCTGCAGGAGCATCGAGCTGCTGCCCTCCATACCCTGCCCTGGAAAACATTCCTCCTTTCCCACAGGGCTGAAGCACAGAGGCAGCGTGGTCAGGTTGCACTGCCCTGAGCGAGTATTAATTTACACTTGTACCATCTGAGTGGAGGAGCTGGAAATTGCTGAGCGGGTGCTCAGGGCTGGGAGCCTGCAGAGGTCACTCCAGGTGGTGGCCAGGAGAGGGACCTGGGATGCCCCTGCTGTGCTGGGCACACCATCCTCCATGGCGCAGAGCAGGGAGAGTCGGTGCTGTGGGAAAATGCCAGCTAAACAATCACACTGATTTCAACTTCCTATCTAGGAAATAGTTTTGTGTCCCAGATGCTGTTAGTGAAGCTTGTTTCTTTGATTGCTGCTTTCTAGCCTTAACGGAACAGCCCTCCCATGTGAACGCTTACCTCCTAATTGCAGCCTTTTCCGAATCAACCAGCTCCGTGTAGTTGTCTTCGAGGCTTTCCCCGCTGTTGCTCTGATCATCGAGTTCGATGTTGACTTTTTGCAGCTCCATGCGATCCATTAGAGGGGTCAGCGCTTTCCAGCACACGCTCTCGCTTCTTCAGGGTAAACAGCACCGCGCCGCCTGCCTGTGGCTCCTCTCTACCATGCGGGGACTGCCAGAACACTCTGTTCTGCAAACAAAACACAACAGAACTCATTAGAGTTTTCCTCAAATTAGATAAAGCGGTGTGAATTGTTGGGTTTGTTTGTCCTTTGTAATAGCATTATGAAGGGAAGCCATTGCAGGCTGGGAAAATTCCAGGCAAGTATAATGTCCCTTTATATGCCACCACTTGGCCCTTCTGTCTCCCTTCAAATGGCAAAGAGCGCAGGGGCCATGGGATGCACAGCAGATGTCCAGCATCTGACAAAATTACAAAGCCACAAGAAAATAATGTCTTTAACTATCGCCTTTGAACCTGTAAGGGATGGTGATGCAGTGAGAAATGAAAGGAGCATATCAGGACTTTACTACCACTGCTTCAAAACTCTTAAGGGAAATACTCCCCTTACAGTAAAAAACCCTGATGTTTTGAATCATTTGTTATAAGATCAATGTTGTCACAGGTTTAAATGTTTCTTCCTTTCGCTACGATCTGACAGAGGTGAGCATCTCTGTATGATCACTCCTCTGATAATTTGGAGGTGCAATTCTGATCTAGCAGGTTTTGGTTTGCAGTATATCTGTCTTAAATTCTTGCTTGTCCCACAACTAGAAGATCTGTCTCGCGCAGGACTATTACATGGATACAAGACTATCTTTACCCTTGTTAGAAAAGATCTTGCCTTTTAAAATTCATACAAAAAAATGTTGAGCTCTCTATTTTTATATGGACCAAAGGAAACTGTATGGACCAAAGTTACAGAGGACTTCATCTCTGGGATCTCAGCAGCTTTATGTTACTGTCTCATATGCAGACACACGTTTACATTTATTCGCTCATTCCCAGATTTAAGAGGAAAACACTGTGCAAGAAATTTTGCAGTTTTACAATACTTTTCCCTTCCCAAAGATATTCTTTGAGGTATCTTAAATCTCCATTTCACAGCTGAGAAGTCAAAGGGGTGCACTGGTGAAGGGAGAGAGCACAGACCAGAGAGCACATTGTTGGCACACCTGGGGCCAGAATTGCAGGCTCCTGGCACTTTACCTGCTGCCTTGCAATCAGGCACACTGGCTGGATCCATTACATTTTTCATAAATATCACAGACTAAATGCTCAGCACTATGTGACAACAATATCAGAAACCACCACAACAAATAATTTCTGTGTCTGGCCTTTGTAACACTAAACCTTCAATTATTTAACAGCCTTTTCCCCGCTTCTGCATTTATGGATGTATAGGTCCTCTCTCGATGACAAGACCATCCCTATCCTCTGCTACTGATCACATGCTCCTCTTGAGAACATCTACAAACATATTTGTAGTGGCGAAATGTTAGAGTGCATGTGCTTAAAATGTAAATGTAAACTTTAAATACCAGTCCTGGAGGCTAAAACTGACCCCAGGCCAGAAATTAAAGTCAGCTTCCTTGCTTCTTACTAAAAGCGTTCACCCAGACCAGACAACTGAAAAGGAAAAGCAATATCACAGTGAATTAGGAGATTTCCTACCGGAGAGAGTGTCTGTGTTTACTCCTTTCAGCTGCTGCGTGTGAGGGGACAAGTGACTTGGGCACTGGGGCAGAGCCCCAGCACTCGCATTCCAGCGGCCGGGGGGTTCTGCCCACTCGGGATACGAATAACTCCGGGAGACAAAAAAATAATTAAAAAACCCAACAACAATGGAGACTTCCCAACTGTGGTTTCATTCACAGAATTGTCTTCAAACGCAGATGCTGCCCTGTCTGAGGAACAGAGTCTTTCCAATTCCCGATGCTCGTTTTTAATCCGCGA
Source organism: Tringa tobata (assembly GCA_033628505.1). NCBI lineage: Eukaryota > Metazoa > Chordata > Aves > Charadriiformes > Scolopacidae > Tringa > Tringa tobata. The sequence continues at coordinate 1,466,013 of JAHREE010000150.1, forward strand.
TGTAAAAAGGCAGAAAAATCTGACTGCATTTAGCCCTGTTCTGGTAAAGAGTAAAATCTCCCTGTGTGTACTGCCTAATGGTTGTCAGGGAAATATCTTGTCCAGAAGTGGCAGTCCAAAAAATACAGATTTTCAAAGAGTTGGAAAACAGAGAAAAAATAAGCAAAAAAGTTGCCAGGAGTTAAGTTACACAGAGATTAGGCTGAAGAGGAAAGTCTGTGCAGCACAGCAAACACAATTTGGAAAGGGGAGGAAAAATTGACTAGAAATACATATCACAGTGTAAGAATCATCTGGACATTGCCCTGTCAAACATTTACACAAGTAATCTGATTTCTGGGTGTAATCTCAAAAGGTTGTGGAATTATTGCATAAAGCAGTGATTTTTTTTTCTTTTTTTTTTTTTTTTTCTTTAAATTTATGGATTCCTAAATGTTTTCTGTTGAAGATCCAAAGCCTCAGGTGGAAAAATTAAATCTGTTGAGGACCTGGTTTCTTGCAGTTTTCACTTTTTAGGTTGGTAGACCTCAAGGGGTCTGCAAACCATGAGTTGAAAGCCAATGGCATAAATGTTGGCAGGATGAGATCTATGGAATGGGCTCATTACTGGATTTGAATCCTGCAATCACTAATAATTGTAATTACAAACAAATGTGCCTTTGAACTTCAGCAGAAATCATCAGAACTAGTCCTTAGTTGGTGCAAATCCATTTCTTCAGGTACTGAAAGTTTTGAGAAGATGTTGAGATATTGGTAGCGCATGTTCCTCATGAGTAACGTAGAATAGGCAGAGCTGCCACCCCTTCACCTGAGGAGGAAACAGGGCCCTGCACCTCTTGGGTCGCTGCTAGGCCTGCGAGATCTGACTTGGAAAAAGGAGGGCACACTAACTGGCTCTGTTTAAAATAAAATGCTGGCTACAGCTGTGCACTGTGCCATGCCCAAGCCCCCGACCAGGGCTGGTAGATGGGTGCTCGGGTGCACCCTTGCAGGAGTTCGCGCTGGCTGGACCTCTGCTCCTGGGTGATGACCAGGCACCGGGGCAGCAATGACGTGACAGGACATGGCCACCAAGGTCAGGCAGACCTGGGCCCTGCCAGAAGCTTAGCACATGATATTGGAGGAGAAACACCAAAGTTCATGCACTTTGGGTACCCTGGGTTTTAATACTTTCTGCTGCAGAGTTCCGAATTTGGTGCCTGAACTCTGTTTCAAACATCCAAATCCATCTTGATCTGCCCGGCTTTCTTTCCCTACAGAGGAATTTTGTAAGTTTGGAAGTAAATAAAAAGCTCTCCACTTCTTTTTGCTTCCCTTTAGTTAAAATAAATAAGTTTACTCCGAATGTGTATATACAAGAAAAATCTCTTAGCTCTACAATGTTCCTTAAACTTGGCTTCAATACAGCAATGGTTTTGCTGCCTCCTGTGGCATTTGGCTGAAGAGAAAAAAATTTTCTTAAAGTGTGGCATTAAAATGGAAATATTGGTTGCAAAAGAGATTCATCTATTATTAGAGGGAAGTTATTTATCCCTATAAGACTATTTTTCTTTTCAATATAGGGTCCTGTTCTGCATCATTTACTAAATAACGGTCTTCAGAAATGATTCAGAAGATGATGAAATTTTTGGCATCTAATTTCACAACACTAATGGTTTCTGTTCAGTCTGCAGTTTTGACTGCAGAGAATGGACAACCATCAGGCAAATAATGCCAGGTCACAGATATGGCTAACATTTTCATGGATCTTGCAGTATCAAGATTTGTAGGCTCAGTCACAGAATCTGATTTAGCAGATTTTGCTGGATTCTTCATCTTTATGACAGTGAGTTTATAATATTATTGTCTGTATGCTAATTAAAAATGAAATAACTGTTGTCACTGTGAAATAAACAATTAAAATGCAAAGCCTGCTTTCACAAATTCATTTATTTACAGAAATGTTGGCCAAGTAAATTAAGAGCCTTGAAAAAAATTCTCAGAAGTTAGCCAAAGGCTGCAAAGGAAAGCAAGCATTCATTTCTTAATTGCCTGGTCAATTTACAAGCCCTTTTGCTCCTTCTCTGGTTTCTTAGGTTTTGATTTGTTGTATAAAAAAAAAGAAAAGACTAAATTTCATTCCTGAAGAAATACTCAAGATACTTGCCAACATAAATTACCATGTTAGTAAATCTTAAGGAGCCCATCCTTCACATTGCGCTTATATTTACAGATTAATGAAATATCTAGTTCTCAATTTTTAAAGATGTGGCCAGTGTCTAAAATACATTGATCAAACATTGTAAAGAAAAATTTTTAGGTTTACCTCTGAGCCGAGTGGGTTTTCTTGCTCCGTTGCTAAGTAGGTTATATCTTTTGGGAATTGCACCTGTAATGAAAAGTTTGCTCTTGTGCAACCTAGAGCAGTTGGACAGTGATTTAAAGACAAATGGGAGTGTATCAAATGAACCAATCAAGAGCTGCTACACCCCAACAACTCCCTTTGACAAACTTGCGTCAGCTCTTTTTAAAAAAAAGGGGAAAAAAAAAGAAGAAAGGTAAATCAGTTTATTGGAGCACACGGAGGGCAAACATCTCAGTTACCAGAGCTATTTGCTCTCCGAGCTTAGCACTATTACAAAATGCATATCCACAGAATGCTTCACCTAAGCTTGATCATGTTTTTACTTGATAGTCTTGATTTTTTAAATGTTGTCTGTACATTAAACTTGCAGTAGCACAACAGTAATAAGCCTGGAAAAGAAGACCTGGGAGAAATAACTAAGGGCTCCCACGCTGCTCTTACCTCGGTGACTACAGAGCTACATCTTGCAACGGCAGCGAGGTGTTCACGGCAGGACCTGGTCGGAAGTGTGTGCTTTCAAATAGATTGTCCTGTGCCTTAGTTTCCCAGTTGAAATATTTACAGTCATTGCAATTGTGGAGGTATATGTCTAGTGACAATTGTTATTCATTTAAGGGCAATACAGACCCATGGAGAATTATTTCATTACCTGTGATGTGCCTGTAATACTGTAGAATTTACCACCTTTTAACCAATTACATAATGACCATAATTAAAAAGACCAAACAACCCCCCAGCCCCACCTCCCATGTAGGCTTTGTGATTAAAGCCTTCAGACTGGCCTGACTGTGAAGGCAAGCGAGAGGATGTAATTTTTAATTCTTAGGGTTTCCTGCGGAGCACTTCAGACCGCTTTAGCTCAGGCTGGGTGACAACCTGTGGGAACCCAACCCCGCTCCTCCACAAGCAGGACTCGAGCGTGCTTGCTGCCGGCACTGGCTGCCATGTGCCGTTTCATGGTTCCTCCCCTCCAAAAAAATCCTAGATCCGATATAGACTCAGACAAATAGTTTAACAAAAATAATCTGTCTCCCTCGGTTCTGCATTCCCCTGAAAATGTGACTGATCATAAGGCCCATCATGCCATGCGATGCCAAAAGTAGTACAGTCCAAAGATTAAGAGGTCCAAGGTTCAGAACTAGAGGTCCTGTCTTGCTTTAAACCTATCACATAGTTGGAAAAATTAACAAATTTTTGGGCTTAGACTGGCTGAAGGGACTATGAGTCTGAAACCTGCCTGTATTTTCCTTTGCATCAGCTGGTCTAATGAGGGAAACAGGCTCTCCTTTTAAAGCATATGACAAAGAATAGGTGTCCTTAGTGAATTAAAGCAGTTCTCTGCTGTGGTTTGGCATCAAACTGTTCTATGCCATCGCTAGGGTGAGGGGAGCAGAGCTGCAGGAGGGGCTGGGGAAGGCAGCACTGCTCCGTGTGCGCCTGTTTGCTTTGCACAGTTGACAGGACTGTGGGTATACGCAGTCTCCTCCTTGCGCTGTTGTTCATGTGGATGTCTCATGTAACGACAGGGGAGAGGAAAACATTTCTTTAAACAAATGAAAATAAGATTGTAAACCATAAAGCAAACAGCAGGGAGATCTGGGGACAGATGTACTAACAAATCAGCAACAGCTGTGAAAATTACTTATGATACATTTTTTGAACCTGATTAAAAAAATAATAATCAAGATTAGAGTTCATTTCCTTTTCAAGGACCTCAGATATTGATGTTTATGACTGATACCCGTTGAGCCTAAGCAGCGTGGCACAATTCTCTTTGTAGTCACATCAGGGTATTCGGGTGGGTCTTTCTTCAGTGCATGGAGGGATGGAGATGCTGGGACCGATGGTGCTCAGCAGTGCCTCTGCCCCAGCACCTGATGCCCCAGAGATGGCAGGCAGCATAAGGTGTATGGGGAGGTGGGCCTGGCAGAAAGCATCCACACGCCCGTAGGCAATTTTGTCTGCAGAGGAGCCAACTGTACCAACATGGGTTTTCTTTCTGCCTATCCCTAACTAATTAAGCACTGCTTATTCTTCACCAGAAAAGACTTCTCTCAGCAACGCAAATGTCGGTGTCCGATCTTCAGATTGAAGAGACATCATAACCCTGGGACAGCAGAGTCCTTCCTATCTTGTCATCGACACGGCTGTATTTGATTTCACTGTTTCTAAAGAAAACTTTGCCATTTGCTAGGATTACTTAAGGTTGTGCATGAGTTTAAGGAAGATACATTTTCTTGTTTTCAGGCAAAGAATACAATTAAATTCCAGATTAAAATGTTGGAAACAGTGGGGAAAAGAAAGCACAACTTTGGGATATACACGACACCCATGCCTGGTTGTAGCTGACATTGGTTTCCTGTGAGACTTGTCTGTGCCACAGATATTCTGCAGCCAAAGTAACTTCCCTCACATTCAAAGAAAGGCCAAGTGTACTACTTTTAGACCAAAACCCCCAGATCCCTGCTGAACAAGTCTCTTTCTCTGTTAATTTGTAGGACCATCCTACAAGCTCTGATAGTCATCTCAGTGCCTATGGAGCACCTTGCAGCTCAGCAGGGAGTGTTTCCCCTGTACTCTCCAGACCCCTGCTTACTCTCTGAGCAACCAGATCAACTGCAGCTAGATATATGCTATTTGGTAGCCAGTACATTATACTTCTGGTATCTACCATCTCATAGAGACAACACATGATACAGTAATACCGGCCGTCATTTACAGAATCACAGAATCACAGAATCTCCATGGTTGGAAGGGACCTCTGAGATCATCGAGTCCAACCACATAAAAAAAAAGAAAAAAAAAGAAAAAAAAACATAAACAACCAACCAAACACAAAACAAACAACACACAAAAAAAGCACCCACCAACCAAACCCCACACCAACACCACCACACACAACACCCCACCACACCCCAATAAACTCGGGCACTAGAGCATGCCTTGAAGAGCCATGTCTACACGTTTCTTAGATTCCTCCAGGGATGGCGACTCCACCACCTCCCTGGGAGATTTCCAGACATGGCAGATCCGAGGACTGAGGGCACATTTCCTGCACAGAGAAGGTGCCCCCTAAGCAATTCTCTATATCTAGAAGGGTGTTTCCAGAGCAGAGGTTTTTGGCAAGGACTGGAGCTCATGGTGGCAGCAGTGGCATCAGATAGGGTTCAGTGGTCCCTGTGCTTCAAGCAAAACCTCCTACATTTGCCACCTCAACACCTCATGTCCTGAACACTATAGTGCTCCTTATGGAGCAAAACCTACCAGCCATTGCTCAAAGCCCTTGTCTGAGGCAAAGAGCAATGAAGAGCTGGTCTGGCTATGTAAACTGGAGGTGCTGGCCCAGAGGTTGGTACCTCAGGTGCTCCAAACATGGGGAGCTCTGGGGTGCTGATGGGGGAAGTCCAGTGGGCTCTGCTGCCTGTCTCTGTCCCAGCTGCTGGCCCACACACTTGGGCTGCAGCGGCCACCTCTAGTGTTTGGGCTTAGTCAAAGCAGGTCAGGGCTGGGCTGCTGCCCCTGTAGCTGCCTACTTTGCCTGTGCCTGGAGCCTTGGCTGGCAAAAAGGCTTTATAGGGTGAAATAGGCTTGGTACTGAAGGTGTAACAGATGCTTTTACCAAGATACCAAGTACATTTTTACTGCATTTGGACCTTGCTTTTTAGAACACGAGGTTGTGTTAAATGTTTTATTAACATTTTCCTGTTTTCTACAAACAGGAGATCCTGCTTTCACCTATTAACTAAAAAAACAAAATTGGTAATGTGCCTGTTTTGAAGTAACTGCTGCTCTGACTCATACTACTTTCCTCTTGATACACCAGCCTTCTGTCTGTCTGTGTTTGCTAAAATACTGTGTTCTGAAGTTGCAGGAGATTTTGCTGGAGCTCTGAGTTCAGTTTTCACTCTGTACTCATCATCATCGTCATTGAGGCAGGCAGTCTGTAGAGGAAAGCAAACTGCATCTTGCTATTTTGTTGTGGCTGTCTGCTCTTCACCAGTACACTAGAAGACAAAATAATCTGGTGACAATAAATCAGCTGCATTCAAAGCATCTGATCCTGCACACATCTACACACAGGTATAAATCCATACTTCAAAGGGTTAGAACACCTTTTACAGGGACCATTTCAGTATTAGCTGACTCTTTATCCTTAGAAATGCACAGGAAAAAAATTACTTCTTATTTGACTGTTTTCTAAATTCAAGGCCAAGAAGAGCAATTTCATCTCCTTCATCTCAAACACCCTGGAGCCTCACGCGGATCCTGCAAATCCAAGGAGCCAAATGGCTCCAGCTGGACTAAAACATTTGGATTTTCAGAACAGAAAAGGTTGGGAAGGCGGGGCCTGTTTAGGCTGGCAGAGGGGAAGGTAAGGTGGGAGACGAGGGCAAGCTTCAGTTATTTGAAGTGTAGTTACGAAGAGGGAGACTCTTCTTGGTAGTGCCAGACAACCCAGACACAAGGCATGAGCCACATACCAGCATGTGAGAGGTTCAGGTTGGCCGTTAGGACATGGGAGCATTTTTGCTCAGGGAAGCTGCAGAGTCACTGTCCTTGAAGGTTTTCAAGACATTGTGAAGCAAGGCCATATCTGAGCTGATCTGGTGTTTGTGGCGGTTCCGCTCTGTGGAGGTGGCTGGACCAGCTGTCCTCCATAGGTACCTTCCAACCAGTGTTCTGATGCGTCTGTGAAACTGCTTAATGCCGCAAGCAGGAATACAAAGATATTAAAGATGCACTCAAAACTACTGATGGCAGGAATGTGATTAGGTGAGACATGGCCAGACGTTAAGCAAACAACACTCCATGCATCAGACACAAGTTAAAAAAAAGGATTTGGAGAGGAATTCAATAGTCCATTGATTCCTTGAGGAGATTTACTGGAGAAAGAGCAGCAAGCTTTGGCTTAAGAAGTTTTTTCATCTTCAGACATAAACTGTGAATACATAACTACCCACACAGAGCTCAAAGTGCCCTTTTAAAATATTAATATATACAAATTTTGCATAACAAAACTGAGGATAGTTGGTAAATGTATTAAAGTCTCTGTAGCAGAATAACCGGTATGTGCTGAAAAAGTGCTGCAACATCCTGTTTTTCCTTTCAGAAAATGTAATTTCTTCTTGTCCTCAAGTTTATTCCAGTCTCTCTGGCAATAATGAGGTTCGCAGGGCAAATATGAAAAACTGCATTTGCAATTGGCTACAGTGAACTGAGGAAAAGTTAATAGAATACTAAATAAAACTCAAGTGATTGATTTTAAGAAATAGGTTTCCTTATAACAAACACAAGTTTCAGAATAATGGCTATAATGTACTATATATTAACTCCTTTACTACTGTGCTTGTTGACTTGGTGTGCTTTAACATTAAGTATGAGTACAGATGGCACAGGATATTTTCTTTGCGGCATTACCACATCTCCCTGTTGTAATGATTTTTTGCCAGTGCAGAGCGCAAGTATTTATTGTTGCCCAATATTTTTAAGCAGAAAGACAGAGAAGTTCAGCTTCATAACACCTAACAAAAGGCATTTCATTGCAATGACTAAGAAAGGAGACAATTTGCCTCAGAGTCTCTATTATCTCAATGTAGGGAGACAGGAACGTCTGAGAAAATGATTCAGCCCACGTCAAAGGGGCTTATGGTCACCAGCCAGCTTCTTTAATACACTTCAGTTAAGTGCTTAAAGGTTGATGGTATGAGTCTGGGCTTCAAGAAGGGTATTCATGTTATGTATACTATTTAGAAGAAGGACTTGCAAAATTTGTTTTGCCTTCTTTCTATTTGAATGATGTAAGGAAAGGACAAAAACATCCTCTCTAGATTTTTACCCCAGGCCTTCTGTTGTTCCACACCCTCACATAAAAACGATTACTTCAGTGGTGCCAATCCCCCCTCCGTTATTTTCAGATCACACTCGGGAACATCTTGCACTGTCAGCACAATTATTCCTGGCTTCAAGCCTTGCCTGAGAAAAGGCAGGAGCTACCTGGAGATTTTCACTGCAAGCCTGTGTCTATTGTTTGCTCTGAAAGTGCCCATGTGTGCTAGAAAGAACATATTGTCCATGCTCTACATGGAACAGGACTGAGCAAACAAAGCTGCAGGGCAGAGGAATGATGAATTTACTAGCTAGAGAATAGCCACGGCTGGATAACATGCAATATAATACCTTGGTTTCATAAGTTTTAATATAATACCATAGTTTTGTAAGTTTTTAAGTATAATAGCTCACTGAGGAATATTGAGGTGCTGGGTCACTTCAGCCTAGCTCCTTTCTATACTGATATATATAAGAAGTCTTAAAATCCCTGATTGTTTAGAGGTATATATCACAATTAATCCAATCTCTTTACACTGTGCCATTTGCCAAGTATAGAGAACTGCCCTTTACGGAGATGAAAAGAATACCTGTGTTTTGTCATAGCTGCTGCCGCCATGTCCTGCCCAAACATAAGCAAGTGATTTCAGGCTCTCAAATGTACCACTGGTTTGACACATGTGACTTGGGCAGTAAGAGATGCTGAGACTCAGGGGCCCTGGGAGCATCCAGAGCTGCATATTAGGCATGTCTTTGGACCTCTGCTTCTTTCAAGATCTGGAAAACTTGCAGGTCCAGGTCTGCTGGGTGAAAAGGAGTTAAGCCTAGTTTGATATTTTGATCTTCATCTTCATTTAAGGAGGCAAATTTCTGCAGCAGCTGCAATGGCCCCTGAACCCTGAGCAGTTTATCAGAAGCAGCCCATCTCAGATCCAAACTGCCAGAACGTTTCATCCGGGTGGTCCCTATTTCTGTTGTCACCTCTCATGGAGACCCTTCAGATGCAAGAAAAGAAAAGTTTTCAGCAGGATTGCTTGCTAGACTAGCCTGCTTGTGGCTCTCTCTTACCTGGGGCCCAGTGCCTGTCCCATTACATGACCAGATATGTGTCCACCATCACATGTGTCTGTGATATCTACCCAATAGAATTCTAGTCACACAGGCTGGGGAGAGCTCACCCTTCATCATTTGACAGGGAATACCACATACATTTTTGTTCATGTCTGGTCAGGCAGAGAAGCCTATATCTGTTAGTAGTGTACAGCTCTCGAATGCCTCCATATGTGCTAGCATGATGTGCTGGGCTGGAAGAGCTGGCCACCACTACTCCTCACCTCAGGGTCACAGGGTGAAGGACTGAAAGAGCTCTCACGAAACCATCTAGATTGTATTAGCACGGTGCAGTCAGCAGGTCAAGGGCAGAGAAGAGATTATTCCCCTCCACCAGGCACTTTTGAATTTTGCCACCCAGCCCTCCCCACCCTGCCATCTCAAATGAGTACAGCAAGATGGTGGTGGAGTGCAAGGCACACAAAGAGAGGTTGGGGGAGCTTGGCTTGGTTGGCCTGCAGAAAAGAAGGCTAAGGAGAGATATTATTGCTGTCTGCAACAACCTAATGGGGATACAGAGAAGAGAGAGCCAGGCCCTCCTTGGAGGCAGAGAGGCACTGAACACAGTTGACCCCCAGTAGGGTATAGAAAGACCTGAATCTTTCCTGACTGAGATCACCAACATAGTTGTAGCTCCCATGGTGAGGTAAAGAAAAGAGATGAGTAGGGACGAGGGCAACCCTTTTGTTGGACCACTGACCTAGCTGGATAAAGTGGGCAAGCTCTTCCTAACAGGCATTTGTCTAGTGTGTCCTTGACGGTGTTTGTATTAACCATGATTTGGCCATTTGTGTTTTGGTCATTCTTACATTAGGAGTCAACAAGTTTTTATAAAACGTGAAAAAAGCCATGATAACTTAGTTTCACCAGTAATCTTTAGGGTCCTGTGAGTACATCTCTATTTATAAAAATAACGTGTTCATATAAACTAGATGAGATTAAAATCAGGCTGTGAAAACAATCAGTTTTCCCTTTCATTAGCACACTCCGTGGGAGAGCAATACTGTTATTTGTGCTGTCTGATCAATGTATAATACTTTGCAGCACTGAACAACATTACTTAGACCCTGAGAGCCGAGTCAGCTCTTTAGAAGGAATCAGGATGAGGTACTATTCTTAAAAATATATTTACACAAGGGGAGAAGAATACCTTTGGACACCTATGGGTGTTGACAGCTTACAAGGATTTCCCATTTACTAAAATGAATGAAAAAGAGGTGAAACCAATGCAGTCCTGGTCCAGTAGAGTGTGAGCCCATTACTCTTGTCTGGCTGTGAGAGGGGGTTACCATACACCTAGTTCTGATCTCCCCAGATGCCTCACAGTTACTCCAGGGCATAAAACTGAATTTTTGGTTCTGCTGCAGAGTTTTCCTACCATCTTGAACACATCTCTCAGTCAACTTTCGTGGAGGTCTTAGGCACCAGGGTGGCAGTCAGAGCTCACACCAATATATTAGGCACAGACGATTTCCCTGGGGAGGTCCCCAAGGTGCACAGAGCCGTCTCTGGCACAGCCACCACCTGGGCAGGGCTGAACAGCTCAGGACCTGGGAAACGCAGGCTCTACAAAGTCAAAGCTTCCTCACCTTTCAGTCTGCCTAATCTTTTCAAAATATACCACACCCCCCCCTAACAGTATGAGACAAAGCTTCAGTTCTCCTCTGCTCCACTCCTAAGGGTTTCATGGATTAGACTGACCTTGAGCACGGGAAGTGTCAGTGCATGTCTGCCCAAAATACACCTTGTAGACAAACTCATAACAGCTCAGAGTAAGTGGTCTTGATGTACTTAATGGATCTAATCCACTCCCTGCTCCCCAGCCCTTTGTCTGCAACACTGGGGATACAGTACATGCCTATTTCACTTGAACATCACAGGGATAAGTACATTCAGGGCTAAGCAGCAAAGGAGCATGTAGGCCCTCAGAGAAAATTGGCCACAAATAAAACCACATAAGAAAGACAGGATGAAAAAGGGTTAAAAAGATCAAAACCATCCTCTATGTGAAACATTCTTGTTTTTACTTTTTCTTCTGTTGAAACTTCATATCTAGAAAAGTGTTGTCTATGTCAGTTCCACATACCTGTCTTGATAGTGTTCCTTATCCCATGGTAGTGACTTTTTGTAATGCTTTATTAGTGTCTAAAAAAAATTAAAAATCATCAGATGATTCATGTTATTGTTATTGCTCATTATTATCATTTGTCATATGAGACAATGCCTGGCTGTGCATTTTTCCTCTTTTAAAAGCGAAATCTGGCTCTGCTTTGAAGGCTCCAAATTCTGTTTATTATACTAGCTGAAACATGTTTATTACACTGTCATGTTTTTATATCCCTCCTGCTACTTTGTGCAAAACATACTTTTGCTCTGACCAAACTGTGAAAATTCTGCAAGGTTTTGTCCTCTCTGATCAAATCATTGATCCATTGAGTTCAACAGTGTCATGTGATGGCAGCCAGTATCTGACCCAGCAGATTGTCCTCCATCTCTCAGTACTGCACTAAATCCTGAGAGACACTCCATGGAAGATGCTTTCATGAATTCCAGTCCTAATTCGTGAGATTTCCTGAGTTTTAAGCTCTATTCTTGCCTAAAAATATATGTAAGTTAGAAATCGTCATGTACTGCCTGTACGGCTGTTAGTATAAGAGCATTTGATCAAGAGGAGAAGCTGCAGGAGACATATGTAATAGCTAAAAACAACAGTGATAAAGCAACAGTAATGACAACCCTATTTTCATGTTGCAGCTGCAATGAATTTGTGCAGAACCTTGGCTGAGATGCTTTCCAGGCACTTAACCGAGCCTTTTGGACCCCTGGGCCACGCTGACTCCACAGCTTGATGGCAAGAAGTCTGCCAAGCGACTTTCTGAACACAAATAGCAATCAAAGAAAGTAACCTTATAGGAAAACTCAGTCACCGTTGATATCTCCTTGATTGCGAACCATATCTGAAAGACAAACAAGCTCTACCTTTTGGACTTGGCATCTGGAAATGTGAATATTCCTTCTGCCATTAGATCTAGTGAATTACGTTACCTTCCCCTACAAATCTTTCACCGTCAGGATTGACTGTGATCTGATAAGCAATGGGATGTTGCTAGAAACACACTAAATGTTCATTGTGGCATGAAAACCTACCAAACAGTTTGCTTGGCATTGCAGCGATGTCAATATTTATTGTCACTGTCACAGACCCAGGAAGGTTACACAGACACGGCCAGGACACTACACTTGCAGTTCATATAGGGTTACATACAGCACTCTCCCTCCCCTTCTGAATTTAAGAGATATTGCATCAGAACTGGTGCCAATGAGACGGGTTTTTCAATCACTCCAAACACCGTTGGGAAAGGAAGAGATACAGTGACCAATGTATCTGGGCTCCTGCTTCTTGCTCCACAGAGGCCAGCTGGGTTTGAACCCCAGAGGACCGATGCTAACACTATAGTCCCGCAACTCCCTTAAGTCAACATAAGCAAATGCTGATGCTAAAAGAGGCAGTGCCAGCTTCCGACTGACCCAATCACTGTTTTTACTCTCCTTGCTTCCCCAGTGACTGCAAATAGTCATAAATACATACAGAGGGAAAAAAAAAAAAAAAAAGCAGCTACTTTTAACCCAGAGCATTGCCCTGTTCCCACTCATCATGTGGCTGCAGGAACATCTGGCAGAAGAGAGAGAGATGCAAGTGGCAATAAGCAGGCAGAGGACTGGAAGGTAAGCCAGGACTGCTTGTTCCAGTTTAAACTGTTTGTGGAGCTAGCGAGTAATCCACAGCAATTGTACAACGTTCCCTCAGGGCTGAAGAGGAGTAGAGGGAGGATGTGAAAAAGTGGGAGGCAGACTTCCCTGGTCTGTTATACCCCGATCAGGAAACACTTTTTTTTTTTTTTGACTCTCAGAAAATGCCATCAGAAATGTTTAAGCTAGACTAAATGTAGCTAAAGTACCCTTCGCTTACAAAGTGTTTCACATTATTCCTGATGACATTCAGAATCAAGTACTGATAATTTCTAATGAAACATAGCTAAGTCAAGTTGCTCTCTTAAATCAAAACTGTTGTCTCATCTTTTTTGGAAATGAAAGTCACTTGCCTCAAAAAAAGTTTTTGTGTTTCAGAAAATGATACAGAGAATAATGTTCCTTAATAATGACTCTTATAACAGCATTACTTAAAACAATTAAACCAATTAGTTCAATAAAATTCTTCAACTGAACTGCAATATTTTGGCACTGTGACTGATTGAGTTTACTGCCTTTCCAATTAATGAAAGATTGGTTCCTTTAGCAATTACACTCTGATTAGTCTGCAGCAAGAACATTTCCCATTACTCATCCCCCACTGCTATCAAAGGACCTTTATTGCTGGCTTTTAATTCTCTCTTTAATCCTAAATTAGCAGTTTATCACAATCTTTGCTCAGTAGAACTCTTGGAGAAAAATTTATTTTAAATTTTATCTGTGCTAAAACTTCATTCACATAGGCAAATTCAAGAAGTAACATTCCAAGAGACTGGGGTGTCATATGAGCAACAACCACCTAATGTTTTTGGCTTAATTTTAAAAATTGTAGCTATGGCTGTTCAGGCACAAGTAAGAGTTAACATAAAAAAGTGGGATAAAAAAGTAACAGTTTATCACAAAATAGTGTAAAGAATCTTTTCATAGCCCAAGTAATCAAGCTTCTGTCAAGGTGAGATAATTGTCAATCAAGCTTGCAATTCAAACACAGCTGCTAAAAATCAGAGAAAAATGAAGCCATGCACTTCACTGCAATTTGAGCACCTAACTCAGGAGCAAACACAGAGGCTTGGCAGTAGTTGAGACCCTGTTGTAACTCCATATATTTGTAAAAGCACTCACAAAAGAAGTCCAAATTGGAGAGTTTTGCCCTTCTGAAGCTGAAGACAAATGTATTTATCATACTGGTTAAAATGATATTTAATGAGAATATCTGTTAGTATATCAACTTTTTTTTTTTAATATTAAAGAAAAAGTGATTCTTGACTTCCAGTAATCAATCAGTATTTCTTTTAAACATATCCTATTAATAAAAGTTTTTTTCTAGCTCAGCAGACTGAATGAATACGACAGAGAAGCCTGTGAGCATGCTGCAATGAGCAGTCACCATTCCTGCAAAGACTCATGCTTCTTTACTTCACTCTTCCCTGCTGAAAGTAATCAGAAATTTCATATACAGGTATTGTTAAAGGAGAGCTGTATTTATACTTATATCTTGTCACAATTAATTTCCATGTCTTTTTTTTCCTCAAATGTTAAAAATTATGTAACATGTTATAAGGTTTGTCACTTACTCTGTTTGACTCTGTTAACTACAGTTTGAATTAAAATCTGGAAATCAACACTTACAGGAAATTAACCTTACTTTAACATAAATGTACTGCATATTCACACACCACTATTGTTTATTATAATATTGTGTAATTTTTGCACAAATATCGATTAGCAATTTCGTAAATCTGAAAGCCACAGTTCCCAGGTGATGACCGTGACCCTAGAAAAAGTCTAGAGAAAACAACCTCATTACGAGACATACCTTGCAATAGATGTTTGTTTAACTGGAAATCCACAAGAGCAGCTGCCCAGCGCAATGGTACATATTTGCTTCTGAATCCTTTCTCAAAGGCACTATTTAAACATGTTGATGAACTGAGCTGGATTTCTCCCCACCTCAATTCCAGCAAAACAAGGAGACTGAGAAGATAATTCTTTTTTTCTTCTTTTTTTTTCCTTTTTTTTTTGTTGTTGTTGCAAGTAGTGCTATGTGGTAAGTGAGATTTTTTTCTATAGTCCTATTTAAATACGAAGGTGGGAAATTTCCATATTCTTATACAGATGCAATGTCTGTGGGCACTGCTCAGTGACATTTCTATTTGAAAATGAATATACTTCTATTTCTAGAAGTGTTTGTGTATAGAGCTCCTTCTTGTCCATATTTGGCTTGATATTAAAGATCTGGTTACTTTAGCTTCACCACTTTGGCAAGAGGGAAACAAGAATTACTGTTATAGAGAATATCAGTCCAATTCAAGATATATGACTTGTTTCGGATCTGATTCTGATCTATGTTAAAGTGTAAACAACTGGGAATGGCAACAAGGGGTTTATGATCTGTGCAGCTGGACTAGCTATCAGAAAATTTTACAAAGCATCCTGAACAGCAACAGTGATAACAGTTTTTTTTCAATCATTGCCCCCATTCCAGGCTAAGTTTGATGCTTTGACCTAGAGGGGAAAGTTTGTGTCTCCTGAGCCAGTCACTCTTTCTAGTCACTCTCTACTTCCTTTCTGGCCTCTGTTTTAGCCTTTCTTCTGCCAATGTCTGGATCGGAATCCCTTCAGCCTGTCAACACCTAACTTTAATGAGCTGAAGAAATTTCTCAAAGTGCTCCTTCCCTCTTGGAGTTTCTTTCTGCATCCACTCTTGCTCCAAAACAAAAAAAAAAAAAAAAAAGGAATCAGAAGAGACAAAAGGCAAGTCATCAGTGAACTGTGACTGAGGTGGTGTCACTACTCTTCTCCTCCACTGTTGGCCAATGATGTAAATTGTCAGAAAGGGCTTGATCCAATGTCCCTTCTACTCCTGTGGGCAGCATTTATGCACGTGACCAACTTCGCTCTCACATGGAGGAAGATCTGAGCTAATTTAATGGTACACTAAGTGCAACAAAAGCAAACTTTCTCAGAGCAGGAATGTTGTTTTCCATAGTAAAATAGAAACAAAAAAGTACAAGATGAGTCATGCTTTTAAGACGTGTGAGAGTTCTGTGACACCTATTTCAAACAAAACCAGAAGTGTCCATCAGCCACTTACCCTTTCGTTTGCTTTGTGTCTTCACTTGCATTGGTGTCCATAGGCAATAAATGATAAAGCAGAAACATGGACTGAATCATGAAATACTCATTTAGGCTAAATGCTTATTACTGGCAAAGGAAGATCTATCTGAGTAACCTTATCATCCCCTAATTTTTTCACTGTGAAAAGGAAAAATTCTGAAAAATCATATTCCTGCAACATGCAGCAATTTTGCTCCTCTCATTTTCAATAACCAGAATATTACCACCTAATCTGTTTTAAAAACAAGAAGGGTAAAACCACACCTCTTAACAGGACTTGTAGTGAGCTTGAGAAGCACAGAGTTCTTCCTTAAATTTCAGCGTTTGGTTTCATAGTGGAATTTTCTGATTCTTGTTAACTTACCTTGTCTTTTCTCCTCCTCTGCAATGTCTTTAACATTAATTTCTGAAATATGACCTTTACATTTTCAGATCTAGCTGCTTGATAAATTTAAGAAAAAATGAAAAAAAATGAGCTATATTAGGAATCAAAAGTGTTCTATAAATTAAGGTAATGAACTGCTGGAGAAACAGGAAGTTGTTACATTTTTTGTGGCAATGTTATGGAACGTTCTTTTTACTTTGAAATAAACTTTACCTTGAAGAAAAACTCTACCATTTTTAATACTGTGTAGAGAAACTGTCCATGGTGGTTATGAAATCGAAATCATCAAGAGTAGATGGTTATCTTGACTACTACTACTTGCAAAAATCATCAGTGGTAGTGACATCGGTTCTAATGAGAGGAAAAGTGTGTTAATAATTTCCTCCTTATTTCACCATGATTTTGTGAAAGCCAGTTAGGGCTTGTAGAAAGTTTTGATTGGCTAAAATGCTGTACAAAGGTCACCTTTTAATTACACATCTCTCCTTAAAATAATATTTTAAAACATTTAAAATGTGTTTCTTAATAATTCTTAAATTTTTCATTTCTTCCTTCAAATGCTGAACTCTTTAGCTATGACATGGTCTAGCAGCTGATATTTTACACAAGGCTGTGCCTTGCATGATTTGAAACTGAAATTCAAAATATTGACAAGATGGTGAATCCTCCCCTTCTCTGAACTATACACATTTGGATACTACTATTGATTTTATTATTGATGAAAATTATCACACTGTGATTCTGAATTTTTGCTTTCTGGTGCTAATAGTTTACAGCCACCAACTTAAATCCTGTCAAATTATGTACCCAGGGTGTCTGTCACATGACTTTCAAGATCTAGAGTCTGTGGCTCACTGGTGGTCCTTAGGACTTTTGAACTTCACTGTAACAAGTGAACTTGTATTTCCAGATTAACCTGATAAATTGTTTGTCATAAGAATAAAGAAAGTAACAACAAGAAGCAACCACTGAGTTTCACTAAGAAGTGCTAGATTTATCACAAAAGCAATGAAAATGTATAGTTAACTTCAAAACAATACATCACACCTCAGAAAAGTGGTACATACAGTAAATGCTATCACACTGGTAGAACTTTTTAAGCATGGACCAAGATTTTTTCCACCTCTTGTAGGTCCTTGAAATCCATACCTTTGTCATGTCAAGGTTATACTTTGAATACATGCTGGCTGGTACTGTCCATAAGGAAATCAGAGAAGTATCATCTGTTTCAACGTGTAGGCACTGACCTCTTGAGGGATGGTGGGAGTTTGCTCTTAGCACATTGTCCTGATGCATCACACACTGTTTTCTGCTGTTTTTTAAAGGTAGCTCAAATGCTACATTGCAGGATCCACTTATTTGTGTATTATCATGCATAAGATTGACCGGGCTTCAGTGGTTTACTCAGCTGATATTATACGGCTATTCACCCTTGAGATCTGAAAACTGTTTTCCAATGAAGACCCTTAAATATAGAATTTAGCCCTCTTCTTCCAGTCCTCCTTACCCCAGTTTTATATGCACAACTGAGGGAAAGAGATAGAAAGAAAAAATATGCTGACTTGCTGTCTTAAAAGGATTTCTTTGCACATTGATGAATAGGACTGAAGATAACTGGTATGCAAAATACCAATACAGGAACTTAGTGAGATAAAAAGATGGATTTCTAGTGCTTCGTGCTGATAATTCTATTGAAAAGTGGATAGGCTGGTGTTTTACTCATAATTTGTTCAGAGCTAGGTGCCATAAGACCTGTAGAATTCATTATGTTCTATTATTCCATTATTTATATTACTGGGCAGTGTTTTCTAAATTTTTCATTGTTGCAGCTTTTGGCCCTGGGCACTGTGATGTTAGACACCAGCTTGTATTTTTGGAAAGAAGGCCTTATAACAGAAGGTTGAAAGTGCATGATCTGTTTCTCATCTTCTAGTGCTCTGATTCTTGATTTTGTGGAGCTGGAGATCTATCCTGTTATATGGCACTGCAGAAACTGAGCAACAAATGAGGTAGTAACATTCAAATACTGTAGCACTTCAAAAGAGTTGCCCCCAAATGCTACCAGAATTATTTCAAGGATCTCTATGACTCAACTGAACATGAAAAGCTTTGATTTATGCTGTGTATAAACCCAGCTTTTATAGTTTATATCAGTTTATATATTTAGTATTTGAAACACATCGCATCTCTCTCTTTCTGACCATGGGAGTAAATTCTCAAAAAATACCCTTCCCTTCTCATTACCATCTAATGATGTACATTTATGATCTGTTTGAGTTTCTCCATCCAACCGTGTTCTTCCTGACTTATGGGAAAGATGTGTTTGTTCAGCCTCACTGTTCAGCCAATTCAGTAATGAGTATCCTCTCTTACTGGCTGACATGAAGCACAGAAGAAACCATTCCACTTAAACATACAGTCTTCCTAAAGTGAACATACAAGCACATATGCAAGTCCCAGTATAACAATCAGACCTTATGGGCAAGTTGGAAAATGTTTTTTGGTTTTTCTAACTATTTTGACTTTCCCACTCAGGTACTTTAAACCCACAATTTTTGAGCAAAAATATGTGTATTTAGGAAAGCTTTTGTAGCAGTTCTGTTTCAAAAATATGATTAATTTGTAGAAGGGCTTTTTGCCTAATATAGACATTTCCTACAAAAGTTATTTTAGTTTAAAAAAACACCTCATGAAAGAAAAACATTTAATCAGGTCAATCCACAAATTTATACAAATGCATTCTGCAAGAGTTATCCTGACATACACAAGGGAGCTCATAGAGGAAAATATTCTCAGAAAGTTACTTACTCTTTTTCAAAGTAAATGATTAGAAAAATAAACAGGTGCCAAAAAGATAAACGTATTCAATTACTTCCAGCAATGCATTCCTTTCTTCTGTGTTATCCTGGAGAGTGACTCAATTGCTCAAAAAAAAATGCACTGGAGTCTACAAGTTAAATTTCTGATGCCATTTAGTTAAACTGAGTTATCAAATACAAGAACTAAGGACCTGGTTCTCCTTTACACAAAAGTGTCTTTATACCACTTTGGCAGTACAGAGGGCTGTAAAACAAGTAATGCAATTAATGCCTGACTGAATGCCCACCGGTTCCGACTGGAACAGTGAAATGAAAACTAACCCCCAAATTTTTTGACAGATTTTTCTAAATGAAAAGTCCCATAACTGTCACCAAAATCACTAGCTACTAGAATAGAAACAAATCCACTGATTTTTTATTTGATTTGATTTTTTTATGACAGAGATCTTCAGAAAATAATTGAAGCTGTGAAAAAGATACACTAGAAGAGTGCAAAGACTTCTGTGGATTTGGTTTTCTTTGTTGCAACAGGAAAACAAGTATTTTTGATAGAACTGCTGACATAACTTTACTAATAGCACCTCTAACAGAGGTTATTACAATGTGTATTTACTCAGGTACAGCATTAAATAAGAGATGTGAACTCACCATAGCAACCCCTGCATCACATTGCGGATATGCTGCTTCTAAGATACGGCAAACATTTCTGAAGAAATACACATGAATATTAGGTAAACATCTATCAATTCCAAATTGTGTTTCAAAAATACTTTGCTCTCCGGTATAGCAAAAAGGAGCATAACTTGATGCTATTTAAATTATTAATGTATTACTGGACTTTATCTTGTGATTATCACCTCAAAATGTAAGTTTAGACAACTCCCCAACTCACTGTGACTAAAACAGTGGCAAACACATTATTGAGCTCCTCCAAAATGTGAATCCTTACACTCTCTACTAATCCGGCAGACTCACCTGTCCTTTTCAGGCTTCCTCCTGCTGACGGTGTGAGATGTTGCAAAAATACTACTGCTCACCATAAGGCATTCAGTAGAATTATGTGAATACGTTTAAGATTGGAAGTAGGTTTACTGCTGAACTGCCTTGTAGCCCACTTTTAGGGGTATGACTATTTCCTCTTCATTATTCCTATGTTCCTAGGTTTCATCGTGAATTTTATCAGCTAATATATGTCCCTTTAATTTGTCTTTATTCAGCCTGGCTTTCCATCTTTTGCATGAACAAAATGTCACCACATTTATAAAGTCACTGCTTTTTTTTTTTATTTCTAAAAAGTTTTCATCCTTTCAGTCAGTCTCCTGTGATAGACATAGTGTTGTTGAAAATAGTGCCTTAGTTAGATGCAAACTGACATATACCTTTGTGTTTGTCTAGAGCAGTTTTACTAAGATGAACCATAATGCACCTGCATGCTCATGGTTTATGGAAACAGTAGGGCTTTACACCTACAGATTTCTTATACAGAATACCACAAAACTAACAAAACTTAATATCATTATGTGATCACCACAGAACTAGCTGCCTGCTAAACCTCTGAAGCATTATCCTGTGTAATCATCAATAGCAATTACTTTCTACTTTTTGCAACAGAAAGCTCCGCACTTTGCAGAAAACATGAACAATGCTTGGTAGCTCTTTTATACCTCAGAAGCATTTCTCCTGTAACATCAGCCAAGCCAACAGAGAGATGTTTCCCTTAAGAAGACCTCTAACACCTATCTGCTTTTATGAGAGAATAAACACTGAATCCTGGGCTAGCCTAATAGACCTGTGTCCACAACTATGCTAAAATAACATAACCTAATGTTGCTACTTTTCTAAAATAACAGGTCTGACAAACATTATTTTAAGTCTTAGAGGAACTGTAAGGTTTCCCCTACCATTGTTATTTGCATTTTTATATTTCCAGCCTTCCAAAATTCAGCAGAATAAATTGCACCAAGAATGCAGCCACCTAAACAAAACAATAAATGAATGAAATCCATTAGTTCTTGGGACTAATCAGGAGACAAAAGAAGATGTTACTGCAAAATATTCAGGTTTCTTCAATATATGAAATGCTGAACTAAGGCTGAGCAGGAGAAATGAGAAGATCCAACAGTTCAGATATAATCTGGATTGATATCCTTCCATTCACTTTTCTGAATTATGTGTTAGAATTATTAGACGTCTCAGGTATGAAGAGTGAAAAATTCTGAGTTATAAGAAAACAAATAAATATGCTAAAATGTAAAGTGACAATTACAAAATTACCTGTGTTTTTTCCAGAAAAAATGTGAAATCAATCGACTATTATAGTGCTCAGAAACTGTTCCAATGGCATAGAACTAAATAAAGAAATATCAGAAGAATTAATACAGTTATTAAAATGCAAAAATTACATGTTCTGTAATAATTATTACAATGAGTCTATTAAGAAGTATAAGCTGGGGTTTTTTTGTAATATCTTCAAGATATATGGATATTGTTTAAAGAAATTCTGATCTTCATAGAGGAGACAAGATTTGTTTGGAACAGGCTCAAATTATTCTTTAGGGATTCTGGTTTGGCAGTGTGAGATGAAGTGAATTAGCAGGAATAAGACTAGCAGTTATGTCCTTGGTTACACTGTCCTCACTACTACTGAGAAATACATGCCAACAGACACAGATCAAAACAAATGAGTTTTTGCATATTTTGTAGCAGAAATAATCAGCAACTTGTAGAATAAAAATAAATATGTGTTGTAATCTTTATGTTATCCTTTGATTTTACTTGTTTTAAACTGCACTATTTCTTCTGGAAATTACATTAACGAGTTTCATTTCTTCTTTTCTACCTGATTTGCTCACATTTATTACTGGCTTATTATACCAGCAGCTTTCAACTATTTTAAATTTACAGACTTTTAATGAATTTTGAATAAGTAAGGATTCTCTGCAGTGAATTTGATCCTACTGACAAAAGCTTTTCTTAGGTACCTCTCAAGGGCTCTCAGAAATTGCCCACTCCAGTCAAGTTGAAAGGTTAAAACTCCTGCTGAATTCTGTAAAGTCTCTTCTGCCATGCTGGAGTCCCCAAATTCTTCCTCTTTGCTAAGTAGCGAACGATTTATTACCTTGGCATGCTCCTTTCATCGGTTCTGAGAATTCATGCTATTCCAAAATTAGATAGTTCAGGAAGGTCTTCTCTCTGTGGTACAGAAATGCAAAAACCTCGAGCATATTGTCATATTTTTGGTAGTAGAGGCAGAGATTCAGTTAAAGCCTTGAAGTATTTCAATAAGCCTCATCATCAATCAGCATGTCTCCATTTCATCAGAAGAAAGTGTTTTTGTTTTTTTTTTTTTTTTATGAACGAACATGTTTCTTCACTGAAGATGTGTAAAAAATTGATGTAGAAATCTACTGATGAAGCACATCCATCTCAGATGTAATTTATTTATATTACAGCACCTTTTCCCCACTGGTTTTCTATTTCCTTGCTTTCACAGAGGGCTATTTATATTTGGGGTAAGGGATGATGCACAGCGAGTTAATGGATGGTCCCCGGTGTTGCTGTGCATTGGTGACGTGCCATGGTCCCAGGTAACCCTGGCTGCGGTGGGGCTCATGGGCATAACATTCCTTGGACCTGGGTGCTGCTGGGTGAAGTCCCCACCCTGGCTCCGTGCTCCTCAGGATGTGTGCTCTCTCCCTGGCAGGCCCCAGACCAGTCCCCCATCAGGATGGGTGGCCTCCATCCCAGATGTGCTGCCCTATTTAATCTCTGATTTTTGCTCCCTTGCCATGACTGCCCATCAGTACAAAACCTGCTGCTGCTCTGGTGAAAAGGGGTGGTTCAGCTGCCGCTGGTGAAACCATGTCAAAGAGTGCTTGCCTCTGAAGTTGTGTGACAATTTACATCTTCATTCTCATTCAGAATTTTCTTTAAGCTGCTTTCAGTGCTCGGTTTTGACTGCCTCTTTGCTCAGTGTAGGGAGAATGTAAATTGTGACCCTGTAGCAGCACAATTTGTCACAGGGAACCTGAGCTGTGCTGTGACTTCCTGACTTTGCTAGTCCTTCTTCCCAAACAATGATATTTCTGCAATTCTGGTGGTTTGGTTTTTTGTGTGGTTTTTTTTTTTATTTTTATTTTTATTTTTGGGATGACCTGGACTTGGTTTCAGCCTAGCTGATTGACTCAACATACATCTGCCACAAGTTTGCCAGCTCCCACAACTAGGAATTTCTGGTTGTGGAACTCAGATGACTGGAATAATAACATGGCCAAACCTTATTATAAAATAATAACAATCTAGATTAACTTTCAAGACCTAAGCCTATACATTTACTTCAGTTATAGTGATGGAAGTAGCCTAGCCACCTTGGCTTTGATTTTCTTTTATTAGCTTGACATCCTTGTGATCAACTATCACAGGGATATATCTGTAACACTAATTGTCCCTGCTAATGTAAATCCAGGTCACTAAACCCTCCACAACCTGTACTGAAATGAGTCAAAGGTCTGCCTATGTGGCTCTGCAAACAAGCAGGACCGAAGTATATAGTTTTTTGTAACTAGTGACAGTCAGGGTTGTGATGTGGCCAGCATCACATTCAGTTGCCTTTGAGTCCCTGGCTTCAACCAACGAGTTTCTATTTATAACTGGATTTATTCAAAATGGCCTTTGGCACCAGTACAGACTAGAACTTGGACTTTGGTCTCTGGACCCAAGGGGGGGAGCCCTGTCAGTCTCCCATCCCCTGCTTCTTCCCCACAGAAAGGGGTAGCCATGAAAGGGAGCCATGGAAATAGCTCATGACATCCTGCTATACGTTTTGCTGTAAATATCCACTGTGTGGATCCATTCATTAAAAATCAAATCACAAGCCCTTGCTTCATTAACCTTGCCTCACAAGAATGTGTTTCAATTTTCCCCCACCTGCCTTACTCCTGATGGAAACAATCTGTTCCATGTATTGCAACCTGATGTTATAAATTATTGTTTTGCAGTACTTAATGTTTTATTTTTCTTAAAACCTCATGTCTTATTTTCTTTTTGGAAAAATAAAAAGCAGTCAACAACAGCATTGTAAAAACTAAATGTCAGCATTTACGTGGCTCGGAGAAGTACCACAAATCTTCCACTGTTGCCGTCTCAGATTTCTGGACAGTGTGACATATTCTTGGCTATATATGGGTTTTTGTGTGGTGTTTTCAATTTACAATATTTGAAAATGAATGTTTTTTTCTCTTTTGCAGTGAACATTTCTGCTTGACACCACATCACATAGTAATTCCTCATCAATGGTGCTTGAAATAAGTGAACATTAAAGAGTGATATAATATTGTATAGCTTACTGCTGAGTATGCACTGCACACCAACCAAGGGAATGGGACACCCTGAGTGTTGAGCACATTTAGAAAATGACTAAGCCTCTCTCACAGACTTATTGGTACAAATGGTCCCTTTGCAACATTGCACTCCAAAGTTAAATCTGTCAAATCACATTTCTTCCCTTCTTTCTTTCTTTTAAAAATTTGAGGGTTTTTCCAGCTATTTGATTCAAAGGAACAAAGAGATCTAATAATCATCAGGTTTTTTTCTTACTGGAAATGCTTTGAGCAAGTTCTTTTACTATCCTTTTCCCTGCCTCTGCAGTGCCTTTTCCATAGATTATCATTACAGATATATTTTACAATAAAGTAATGAGTAACACAACACAAACGCATCCATTCTCCTAATTAAATGAGCTACAGCTTTTTGGCTGAAACAAACAATAATATTATTTATAACTCAAATTACATTACATAAACTGTGCTCTCAGCTATAAAGAGACTATAAATGGCGTGGTAGGGTTCCATATTTGCTTTTTTCTTTTTTTTTCCCCCAATGACTTTCCTGTTGACCTCTCTTTTAATTTACAAATAAAACCATAACTTTCTTGAGTGCCAGCAATGAAAATTCACCCTGGGATCTGAGATCAAGCTGTGTTCTTTTTGCTTTATGCCAAAATAGACTCTGGTTCACCTCCCCAGCACTGAGGTGGCTCTGCAGGGCTGGCAGGAATGAAAAGCAATAACAATATTTTTGCCAGTAAAAAGATGAAGCGAACAAATTCTCTCAGAAGTAGGAAGATACCAATTTTCAAGTCAGCTTCATGGAAAACAGCTGTTGTTTGAAACAAATGCTTGTAGCAGAGCTGGGGTTTGACGTCTCATTGCTTGATGCCACTCTGCAACCTTCCTTCCCTTCCCGCCTTTGGTCTTTCCAGCTCAGCTTGCAGATCAATGAAGCTGAGGTGTTTGAGACTGTGGTTGCACAGCCTTTTTCCCTGGTAGCTGTGCTGGACTCAGCTTTTTCTGCCCGCTTCTAACTGATTGCACTCCTACCCTTGTGTGGGAACTGGGGCTGCTCTGTGCATCGGCTGGAATGGATTTTTGTGGAAGTCCCCAGGCTCACCTCTTCTGAGCCAGGTTCTAAGACAGCTCTGAAAACAGTTGTGCTGTCAGGGCTATATGCTCAACCTTCTGCTTCTGTACTTGCTCTATTTGTGGGACATCAAATGAGATCTAGGGAAGGCAGTTTCCTAATTATTTTTCCCCAATCCTGGTCAAAGTTGAACATATAGACAGTTCTTTGCACCTAGCTACAAAACCTTCCAAAATTTGTGTTTCTGAAAGTCAGCCTTCCATGTAGGAGTTGGAAAATATATCTTTGCAGTGAGAGTCTGATGGAAATACAGTGCTTTGAGATGAAGCATGAAGACTTAACTCTGGGGTGCCCCGATTCCTTTGGGAGCTGGGTGTCTCTGTGGGGCTCAGGCACCCGCATACACTCGGACTTGGGGACCTAGTGCTCTCCTGCCACGGAGCCCATCATGGGAGAAGGACTCCCTCCTTGCTGAGGACAGGAGTTTACACAGGGCAGAGAAATGTGGGCAGAGCAGAGAGTGCGCAGTGCCTGACAACAGTCAAAAAAGATGGAAACAGGGACTGCTGTGGTCATTTTCAGAAGCTGCAATTATTCCTGCTGCCAACTGGGAGGGCTGGGGCACTTGACAGGTGAGAATTAGGCTCCTAGGAAAATGCTGACGGGGGAGGCTGGGCAAAGACAGGATTGTATTCAAAGGCACTTCTCAGGCTGCAGTGGGTCTCAACACTTGGCAGAATCCACTTTCAGCTGCTTAATCATGTAATTAATTGTGTTTTATTTCTCATTTTTTAAAGAGGGTAGAGAAAAGGTAATGATGCATAACAAAGGCTGCTGGCCCTGGAACTCTTTCAGGCTGTGGACCACAAAATCCCAAATTCAAACTCTGGGAAATATTTGGCTAAGGTTCTGTTGGTTCTTAGGGAAACGTATAGCAGGCAGGAAAATGGCCATGTAAAATTCATAATGAGCTGCTGATACCGAGATTGTCAGCTGCCCAGCACTGCCCTCCTCTCCCGGTGGCTGTCCCCTGCAAGCCCATGTGCCATCAGCCACTCTGAGACCACTGAGGTCATCATCCAGTGCTACAGCAATCCTTCTGGAGAGTCTGATGAACATCAAGAAGCAAAGCTGAACAACTACTTTCACTTTCTAACAGGACAGATTTAACATGAGAAGAAACGCTGAGCCATGGGCGATTCGTGCTGGCATTTACAGTTCCTTCTGCTGACACATTCCCTGTGAAATGTGATGCTCTGCACTGTCTCACTGAGTTTAAGGAAAGAGAAATCTAATGGAACCAGATTTTTTGTTCTCATGTGTAATTTGGCCCACTGGATGTGCACTGACATGTAGGCTAAGAGAAAGGGACGATAATTACAAAAGCAGATTAAAATAGCTTCCAAGCAAACCAGAGATTATGCTGCATTTCTTCTAGAAGAAATAACTCTTGTGCTTGCTTTGGCTGGTGTGATGCACTTATTTTTTTTTCTCAGTGTATTTTTGTAGACTATTTCTGCAAATATGTGGTTGAGACTTCATTTTAATAATCACAGCAATTTGAATATGCACTTGTTTCTGCCTGAGGGGTAAACATCTGCAGGTGGCCGAAAATGTATCTGTGACACTGAACTCCTGAAAAACTCTGCTTTCCCACCAGCGACCACCAAAAAAATAGTTCTTTTTAAGGAGTAAAACCAAATGGACAGAAGTAAACACATTCACAGTTAAGACATCAACTATTTTTCCCCCTTAGCTCAATACAAATTGTTTATGTATTACGGCATCTGCCACAGGTTATGTAAGATCTGTTGCAAGAACTTGTGGTATCTGATGAATAAAGACCAAAGTCTCAGTTTAGTATTGAATTTTCAGAGTTTAGTGAATTCTGCTGTAACACTGTCCCAGGTCTTACTGCTCCAGCTGGTACAACTGCAACCAATCTCTTTCTATGATTAATGGCAAAACTACTACCAGTGAGTGCCTCGAGGTTGCCACCCTATGTGTTAGGTGCTGTACAAGTGTAATCAAAGGACATTCCTTGGGTCAAAGTGCTAAAATTCTCATACTAGTTAATAGACAAAAGTCTTTTTGAGTTGGACGAACTCCTAGATTACATTATCGGAAGCAACTTTTGCATTTTATGAGTCATCAGTCATTTAAATTAGAAGAATGATCCTCAGAATCAAAATTCTGTCCTTAGCTCAATTTTTAATATTCAGACTACATGGATATCCATTTTGATATCACACAAACCAGTTAGCAATCAGAAAGCTTAATCCTGTTCATTTGATTCAGATTCACTGGGGTTAACTAAAGCGCTCATAAGAATAATATGAACATGGTTACTTAGTTCTTGCTTAGATAATGTTGAATCATTTGATTAAATACCTTTTTTCCCTTCAAGGCCACTGACGAGAAATTAGCTGAAACTCACAAATATCCAGTTATGATCTAGTCCAAAGCACATCCATACCCAAGGAGAACAGTAAGTTTATTTTAACATAAGGAGCTCATTGTTTTTAATATCAGAGTGAAGACAGAGTAATACTACTGGATTACCATAATTAACTAGGCCAATTTAAAAAAAAAATGAAAACCAAAACAAGCAAAACCATGCACAAATTGAATTCAGAAATTAATTGGATTCTGCATAAGAAGAAAGTATTTTGCATGCATTACTTGCAAATGTACACTTTTCCTGAGGACAAATGAGTGTGTGCTTGTTTAATTAAATAACGCATAGTATTACATACCTAAGAATATGCAGAACAATAGATTAAAGGACACATGGACAAAGTGATTATGGCATTTTTCTACTTCTTAGCTCTTGAGTCAATAATTAAAACACTATGTCTGTCACACAGGTGAGATGCACCTTGGGAAGACGGGCAATATACACTTAATTACTACTCTTTATTTCATGGATATATAATGTAGAGGAGGTAAGTGTTTTCAATCAGTAGGAATAGATATTGCAATAGCAGCATCAAAGAGATGTTGATCACTTTTAGTGATCTACTTTTAGTATGAATTGCACCTGCAAGGGTGAACACTGTGACAAACCCTACTAACAATCACATTGTACTGACTAACAGTTAGCAGTCGGTTAAGTCTTATATTCTATATTCAATTCTAAATTTTATATCTGTACATTAAATTCCATAAAGTCCTATATTCTGTTGCTTCAGTAAGAGACTGGCATGTTAGTACACAAAATGTTAGCCTGTCTTGTGGACAAAGCTGGGCTGTTGCTCCAGGCAGTGCAATGGGAGGGGATCATCCCTGGTCAGTTGTCCCATGTGGCTTCTGCTGCAGCTGCACAGTTAGCTCAGTAAACATGGGGTAGGGAACAGCATCATTTATTTTGACTAAATAACCAATAACTATGGCTGGAATAAAGATTCATTGAATTAAAGTTACTCTTGCAACCTTTGGCATTTTCTGCCTCTTGATTTCTTAATTGGGTAAATATCTATTACACTTTGCTCGGTTGATTAAGTAGTATTTCCAGGTTTGTTTTTGTGTGTATTTATATCTTTAAAACACAAAATCCCAGAAAAGTAAATCAACAGGAAGACTTTAAGTCTTTTGGCACTTAAAAATTAATTTATTTTTGGGAAAACATGGTTTCTTTACACTCAGTCCATATAAAAAACTACCACTTCCTTTTGCTGAAACCTCCCAGGACATTTCACCTTCAGTCAGAGCCCAAATGGAAATTTTTAGAAAGGAGAAATTTTTGAGGTTACTGATATGTGGTAATACAGCAGAAGTAGATAAGAAATTGTTGCAGTGTTCTGACCCAATGTGTTCTAGCACCTATGTCATCACCCTTGCACTTGGAAAATAAGTCTGTCTTTTTCTTCAAGAATCTCTTAGATCCCTCTTCTTCCCTTCCTCACTGATTTCTTTTGGCCTTCTTGTGTTTTTCTCTGTAAAAATATATGTTAGCTTCTGGACAAGTGAGAGGGTAGCATGACTTAGTGGGCAAAGGAAGAGAGATGGGTAGACACAACAAGAAAAAACATGCAATAAGAGAATCGTGGAACAGATTGTGGACAGTCAGGTTGTATGTAAGTTCGGGCTGATACTGGGTTGAGACAAAAATAGAGTATTTAATGTATGCCTGTGGCAATTATCAATATTAATATGACTATGTAATGGCTGTTAGAAGCATAAAACTAGGAGAATAAAAATTGATCATAGAATTTATACAAACCATTACGATAACTTAAATTCTTATGATCAGTGTTTACTTATGTCTTAGGGTAGAATAATGAACCTTTAATTGCAGGCAAGCAATTTTATGTCAGAATAAATCATGACTTGGGTGCAGTGATACCATTTATCCAACAATGCAGTTCATTTTGGCACTCATTCAGCATTATTTATATTAAGTTTTAATGCAAAGCATCTGAAACACTGTTAATAAAGTTGTTAGATACAACCCATATACAATGAAATGTTACCCATCCTCTCCCCTTTACTTCCTTTCAACACACACAAGGATTATTTTTACAGTACAGCTTCATTTTTTGATCTCCAAACTAAAGGAACCAAAGAGCCAAACAAAATAAAACACACATGCAATAATTCTGAGGCTGGAAGGGTGAAATGTGGAATGACTTCTTGCTCCAGGAATGTTTTGTTAAGCATTCAGAAATATTATTTCCTGAAGGAACTATACAAATTAAATGGTCTGGAACCATACCATATCAAAAGACTGATGACTGTATTTTGAAAGCAGGGGATCTTAATCTTAGTCTAGAATACAGTGAGAAGTATCTGTGCTACTTTGTTCTAGTTTCAGTATGTATTAAGATGTGACCTGTCCTGAACTTGACACTCATTTGAGAAGTAATATAAAATCTTATTAGAGGACAGACATACAAATAGGATAGCAAAAAAACCATCCTGTGTCAATACTCAGAATCCAAAAAGGTCCATAGCCCACAAATTGCCCTTCATATATTACGAGGAGACTGGCTCAAGCACCTAAAGTGCTCTGAGCTGGAGGTCTGAGAACTCTTTTTTTTACCATTTAAAGGCAATTTTTGTGGCCTTTGCAATGCACTAGTGTGTTCATGGGAGATGTGTTAACCAGTAAGCGAGCTGCTGCTGGGGGGACCCTGGCATGGGGAGGTAGGTTTACTCCACCTCTGTTAAAATCTCTATTTCTGTTGAAATCTCTGTCTCTAATACTTGCTTGAAATAGAAGGTATAAAATCATAAGACTAATGGCAAGATCATTTACATTACAAATCAAGGGAGTGCAATTATAGTGACCTTATAGAAAACATTAAACTAAAGAGAATGAAGTAGTTGTAACTTTCTGTATGAATATGGGAACTAAATTAGAGGAAAATTAGGCAATGTTACTTAAAAAAAAAATTCTCAGATTCTGGTGGCCAATATTTTATAATGGCCAAAACCCCAAACTCAACCAACTAGCCCTCACACCGGACCCCTAAAATTGATTCAGACTTTGCAAATAAATTGCAAATGCTCTGGCAAGAATTGTGTATCAAAGACATAAACAAGATATGTCTACTTTTCTCCTTTGCTCCAACTACTTACCTTGCCATCTGCAATGCCTTATTACACACACATATTTAAACTAGACCATGAAAACAGGTAGAAACTCAGAAAGAAATCACAAAGTAAAATCTAGACTGTAACATTCCTGTTTGGGGTTAAACAAAGATGGGCTGTATCACCAGCATACTCCCTCCCACGGGCAGGAACTGAAGGTGATTAGAGAAAGAAACAGAATGAACTGCAGGAAGTTCAGAACATTATCAGGCCATTATCCTTCTTCATATATATATATATATAATATGTAAAAGAATATATAAAAATGTTATTCTAAAATTTCAAATGCCAATAATAATATTGTTTTAGTTGATATTTTAACTGTTAATAAGCTAGCTCTATTTCAAACAGAGTATTATAAAGTCTAATTAAGAACTAAATTTGAGTTGAGTTATATTTAGGATAAATGCAGTACTAAACACTTCAAGTTAAAGGCATTTCTCCATGAAGCAAAATGGAGTCTCTGCAGGACATTGTGATGAAAAGTAAAATTATTTTTTTGTGCTTTGGTTTGCTTTTTATTGGGCTAATTAATGGCTGGACACAACATAAGTAACTTCTTTCCAGGAAAGGTCTTGATGTATCATATTTTACCTAAGATATATTATTTTGTATATGTTCAATATCAATTTCTAGTGGAAAAGTTGCAAAAATAAGAGAAAGTCTTATTTTGCACAACTTATTTCACAATTAAGCCTCTCTGAAACTAACATGATTGAATGAGCAGAACCATTGGGATTGTTTTGCTCATATCACTTTTATATAATCCACTTACTGTTGATATTTCGTGAGTTCATGTTGCAGCCTTATATTCCTCATCTCTCTTCAAAGGTGATTTTTTAATTAATACTAAAATACATATGCCAACTTATACACAGGGGCTTCTCTTAACAGAAGTTCAAGGCTGTGAGTTCAAGCACTCAAAGAATACAGAAATGCAAGAATCAAGCCTGCCAGTGAATTCTCAGGTCATGTCCCTTTTACAAGTATACATAATCTTTAATGATCTTTCTCTGTTCTCTGTTGCTGTGCCCACTAGGATTTTTTCAGAGGTTTTTGTTTGGCCAACCCTGGAAGGTAGTTCCTCCACCTTAAGAAGGTCACTGCCAAAACTGAAGGTTTTATTTCAAAATCTGAAGAGATTTACCAGAAGTGATATTTTTACTTAATATTGATCACTCATTAGCTGTTGAAATATGAAAGTTATATATAGGCATATAAAGTGTTTGCCTTATCTTGTTATCCACCATGGAAAAATCCAGTCCAAATAAAACTGGACGAGGTTATAAGGCACTTACATCACAGGTCAATAATGGGAAGGACTGGAGATCCTGATGTTAGTGGAGGCTGGGACTGACCAGTTCTGTCTGAAATGCAATCCATAAGGAATATATAAAAATGGAAAGCCCAAATTTATTATTGGTTTGGTAGGGTTTTCATTTTTTTCTTTTCAAAACTCAATTTTCTACAGTGTGGCATGTCCATGTTCTCCTCTGTCTTAGGCAGCTCTGGAAACATGACACTAAGGATAAAGCACAGGAGAAGGAAAGGTTAGATGTAACCACTGGAGTGGCATTTTATCTGCTTTCACTTCTGGGAAGCAACCAATAGCTCTTAAGGAGCTTGTAGTCCTTCTCTGAACTGATAAACAAATCTTGGTCAAGCAAGATTAGAAAAGAAATATGAGATGGGCTGAAGCTAATCATAAGTTGAGGACCAGTTTGGCAAGCATATTGAGTCTAAAAATACCCTAAGAATTTATAAAATATTGCATTGTTTCTTTAGAAAATTTCCAAAACAAAATATTGCAACTTTCTATTTTGAAACAACTTATTTGTTTCAAAATTGACCAAAGCGTTACAGCAGTGTCAAGGAAGGGTTAAATAACCTCAGAATGAAATGATACAACACAATTCAAACATCTAGTCTGGCTGAATTGCCACAGATTAAACCGGGCTATTATGTAGGCAGTACTAACAAACCACAGCTATGAGGAAGGGAAAAAAAATGAACCTATTTAATGACAATTTAACACTGTTTCTAGTTATGCTTTCTCTGGGTTCAGCCTGGTACAGCACTTCGTGGCAATCAATCTGCCTTGGCTTGCTAAAGAACAAAATGCAAACAGGTTCAGAAGTAAAGGACATGATCTCATGGACTTAAATACCTGCCCTACCTTGTGGTTGTCATTAACTCATAGTTGTTGACCAAAGGGATCATAAAAGTCTTGTTGCAATTAATGACTGATACTGAATTTTAAAATCCAGAGACACATCTGTTAAATTATACGGCAACAGTTAGCTTGACTATGGTTATTCAGGCTTTATTTTATTTTATTGTGAAATAGGAGATGACTTATTTTACTTGGCGATGTTTAATTAATCAAATTCAGAGTAGGAAGAAGTTAAAATAC
Organism: Tringa tobata; assembly: GCA_033628505.1. Classification (NCBI taxonomy): domain Eukaryota; kingdom Metazoa; phylum Chordata; class Aves; order Charadriiformes; family Scolopacidae; genus Tringa; species Tringa tobata. Next base: position 1,499,789 of record JAHREE010000150.1, read on the forward strand.
TTAAAACATGGTTAAATTAGAATTACTCCTAATTATTGCAGTTAAAGGAACCTCCTTTGGAGCTGGAAAAGCCTATTCAGGTACTGAGTCTGAAAAAAAATTAAACATTCAATTTATATGTGGTGTTCAGATTTTAGTTTGCAGTTCAAAAATATCTCTCTATTTGTGAAAGCATGTACAGACATACTTGATCAGCATTTCCTTGAATCAGGGGCATGGTACAGTACAAATAATATGAACTTTAAAATATATTAAAATAGCACTAAGAATATACTCTCTATGTAAAGGAAATTACAAGCCGACATCAAAGGAACTGAGGATATTGCAAGGATGTTAGAATTTCTCATTATACTAAGGTGTTACATTACAAGTTGCATAAGAAAAAGGTTACCTAAAACCTGACTTTTACCAAAGGTAGATTTATTTCTTTGTAGAGCTATTCAAACTCTTTATTGTTTGCAATGTATCCGGTCAAATGAGTTTATTTGGAACTTTGTGTGGTTTCTATAACTTACTATGTTTGTTGTTTAAAAATTATTTTCTCACCACTGTTTTTAAGATCCTATTTTATCAGTGATTATTTGAAAAACTGCATTTTGTTGACACCTGAAATCGCAGAGAAAAATGTCAATTGCAATCCCCTCAAAGAGATTTCAGCTAGGTATAGGCACATTTCTAATACTGATTAAAAAGTTGAAACTTATCAAGTGCTCCCACATAAAACAATTTTTTTGTTTCATTAGAAACAAAAAGATTTTTTTTTTTTATTTCTTACCATAAAATGTGGCCAAGTTTTTCTGCATGTGGCCGTTGCTATAAATAAATCGCAGAATGGTAGAATCATAGGATGTTTGGAAGGGACCTTTAAAGGACCTTAAATTTTAGCCACCTGATTCTGTTGCAAAAGGGAAGAAAACTAAATGAAAAAATCCAAGCTATCAATTTCACAGCAGATAAGGCAGCCTAGACAGCATTTTAAGACCAAATATTGTAAAGTACCAGAAAAATATAAATATGAAGGTGTCATGAAAATCAAGATGGAGACCCACTAGCCTAGACCCTCAGGGAACTAATGGCTGTGACCTAAGTGCTGCAAAATGTTGATGTGTGTTATAAACCCACTTACTTCAAAATTATAGAAAAGAGGAATTTATTTCTTTCAGTACCTGCATAATAGATTCATACTTTCAGGTTCAAAAGTGCCAGATGCCAAACATTTTCTAATGAGGAAATATTAAGTGTGTTGTTCTGTTTTTAAATTATATCAGCTATTTCAAATTTTCTGTTTGCATTCCTCAAAAAATGACTTGCTCTTTGGTGAAGCTGTCTTTCATTTCTGCTTCTTATTTCTTTAGCTAGTTAAATCCACCACCTTTTGTGGCTCGGATAAATTCTTATACTTAAACCAGAATTTGCAATGGACCTATTTTTAGAAAAGCTGTATAACCTGAGGGAGAAGATAATAATTCAGTTTAGCCCTCTGGCCAGATGAGCTTATAGAGCTTCCATTGTTCATATAAAGGATACATTTTTCAAATTTATATTAATGTAAGTTATAAAGCAAATGACTTCACAGTCAGAGCAATAAATATGAGTGTATGTCTAAACGATCTTCTGCAGGCAGATGTTCCCTTGCTCTACTTATGTCATGAGTCAAGCAGAAGCTGTGTGGCCCCAGCTAATAGACTACCAAGCTTGTGCAATGTGCTTTAAATGCACTCCCACAGCTTTAATTTTATTCAAAGCATGCAAGAGCAAACTGAGGTCTGCCTCCAGAAGACCTTGTAAATATCACCGAGGATACTGAGTCTCTCTCTCTCTGTTAAGTAATTAATTGAACAAATAGTACAGTACTGTGTTGCCACACACAGACAGTCTTGAAATATTGTAGTCTCTCTATATAGATAGGGAGAGGGAGTCAAGCCTGGATTGTTTTGAAAACTGTCTGCTTTTGCCTTGAAATCTACTTAGAAGTGTTTAAAGCAAATGACAGTTTTTGGAAAACCTCAGCTGTCCATAGTTTTGCAAAAGAAATCAAGTGTAGAGGTTCTCTGCATCATCATATTTGGCCTTTAGGTACCGTGAGCAGAATGTTGACAGCTACTCCTTTTCTTCATCCCTTACTTGTCTCCTTGAGTGGAGCCATCTCCCTGGTTAGGCTCATAGGCCTCCCAGAAAGCAAAGATGGTAAGATGGTCTGTTTAGAATGGGGTTCACAAAACCAAACACTAAGTAGCCATCGCCTAAGGAGTTAATGTCTTGAACATTTTCATCTTCAGGGTGACAGGCACATGCATTGCAGGAACGTCTGCTTCTCCAATGGACCAGACTTCTCCCAGGCTAGGGTCTTCCTGGTTAGGTGCCCAAATTGTGCCTTTGAAAAGCAGCATCTACTTGTGTAATTCCCCCATTTCCTTGTTTTTATAAAGGAATTAGCTCAAGTGTGGATCACTTACCTACTATGAACTTATCTTTATTGCTGTTTTTCACCTGAGGGATCTCAGACAGAGAAATGTCTGTCTTTCAAGGGAAGTATTGTAGGTCCTAGCTGCACTGAGGAGGGGATAACTGGGTCCACATCAGCAGTGAGGGGGTCCCTGGAGAGCAGAGCAAGGCTGCACAGAAGAACTTCCCTGCCCTGAGAGACAGAGGACCTACCTTGACTCAAGCTTCCCTTCCCACGTCTTGTTTCTTTATTTTACCTGATGATGGTTTAATGTAAAATGCAGAAATGGCGCTGGGAGTCAGAACAGGAATTCAAAGTCTTCTTCTGTCATACTGAGTGCTGAACTACACAGTCATGCATCCTCTCTGCCCACCTCCCTGTCTTGGTAAATCACAGATTTAGAGGCAGGCATCAGCTACTCATATATTTCTAATGCTTGACTAAATATCACCCTGCCCCTAGATCAAGCAGTCCTGTATCACCAAGATACTGAAGCATGCATCTGACAAGCACACTTTTAAAAGGACAATTTAACATAATTTTGCAAGCAAACCCTAGACCAAGAAAAGCTCTTTTGCCTTGGGAGATCATACAGAATGTTAATTTCAGATGAGTCTGATTTATTCCAATGGCTTGTTTCTTTGATCTAGGAAGAAGCTGAACATGGATTGCTGTGCCTTCTCATATGTAGTCTCATCCAGCTTGCTTACACAGGAACAGTCATAATTCCAGAGCTACAAAACAGACATGTAGTGAACTCAGATGATTTAATGAGACCCTCCTGGGTAAACTATACTAAAAATTAAAAGTTACTTCGGTGTAAATGGTTGATGTGGATGTCCAGAGTGCCTACCACGGTTTTATACCAAAGAGGTTCTAACACTTTCTAGTTTAAACTATCAGATAATACTCAGCACTCAATATTTTCATCCAAAATGATGTTATCCCACTCCAGTGGTGAGGTAAAAGGTGTTAGTTTCAACAGCAGCAACAAAGAGGACAGGTCCCCACCCAGGAACAGTTACTGCAGTGGGAAGGCAGCCCCTTGTTGCAGACGGCAGCCCAGTGCAGCTCTGGAGCTCTGGTTGGCTTGGAGGGGGTGTCATGTCTTTCTGTAGGTTATCCATCACCCCAACTGGAGATCCTACTCTCACTTTTAATTCCTGCAAGATACATCTTTTAAAGACCAAGGTATTTTGTAATTCTTCTGTAACACCAATGATATTCTCAGAGAGAATAGGTTCCCTTCCTTTTATAGACATGTTTACATCTTATTTTTAAAAAAATACTAAACCCATAGGATTGGTAAGACAATTAGAAAATAAGTTATTGTTTTAGATAAAATAAATCTCATATGTCGCCAGCAGGGCAGCCAGCAGGAAATTTGGACCCCGATTGTAAACTTTAAAGTTAAGAAATACAGTTGCTAGGTGGAGATGCTGCTTATCCCCTTTTGGGTCCAGCTACAGTAAAAGGATAATCTTTTACAAAACAGAAGTCTCACGTGTGTTAAGGTGCCCCCAGAGGCATCCACTACTTCACCCAAAGGTGGGGGAAGAGGTGGAGGCTCTTAAGTGGAATGGAAGCTCTAGGAAACAGTGGGCAGGTGCTGCTGGTGAACTTACTGAAGAGAAAGGATGGCAGTCAGAGGTGTCGCAAAATGGTCAAAAAGGAGCCAGGAGTTTCACATTAGAAACAGTCTTCTTTTAGCACAAAGACAACTTTGCATCTGACCAAAACAAATTTTGTATATTTGATGCAGAAGTAGATATTTTTACAATGTTTAATCAAACATAGGTTTTTGGCTTATGTTTATCATGCAATGTGAAGTTTTCATTTCTGAAAGTATTTGGAATTTGGTACAACTCTGATAAATATTTCCATGCAGTCAAGTCACCTTTTTTAGAGGCAAAACCATTCCCAGTATTAATTTGCCACTGGCTTCAGTACGTGACCATGCTGAAGAGGTTATGCACATACCACGGACAGGAACTGGTGGTGCCTGGCTAAACTAGCTTGGCAATAGGCAAGTGTGATCTGGCAAAGAACAGACGTTTCCTTTGCTAATGAATCAGCATGAGTACTTTGGTTTGGACAGAAACAAACTGTAAAATGCCAGCTCAGCAGGAGCACTTCCTCGAATACATCAAAGCTGTTCCTTTCTACATGGCACAGCTGAGTTCTTTCCAAGAATTTCTCAGCCAGTATTCTTGCTTTTCAAATGTTTTTAAATGGGTACAAATCCCCTCTCCTGAATGCCCCAAAACAAACAGAAAGGGTTGTAAAAATTAGAAGCATCAAAACATTAAAATCATCAGTCATGCAAAGCACGAGCACAGCTGGAAACAGTGTTCCCTTGAGATCTTGCTTATACCCTGACTATATTTAAAATATACACATTGCTGTTATTTCTGGGGAAGAAGATATGTTAAACATTCTTGTTTTCTCTATCTGGTTACTTACAACAATTTCTTTTTCATAATGTTTAATTTCCTCTGTAACTAAGCACTAAGGTACTACCCACATTATTGGCATGGGATAGATTTCAGCTGCATCAGTAATTGGGGGGGTAGCTTTGCCTATTTTAGCAGAATGTGAGAGAATAATCAGAAGTAATATCAGAACTAACCTGACAACCAAGTTATAACATCTTAAAGCATTTCTAAGGCTATGGACCAATTCTGCAGCCATCATGTGTAAAAGAATAGGAAAACAGTGAGTCAATGTGTTATTAATTATAAAAGAGTAGCTGTGGTCTTGAGGCTTTATCCCACGTCCCAAGACAGGGAAAAGGCAGTGAGTTGAGAGCTGTCAGACCATCTCCACGCTTGTGAGGGACAGCCCTCAGGGACACACTCAGGGACATGGAAACACTGAGTATATGCATCAGCCCCATGGCCTCAGCTGGCTGCAGGGTAGGAGCCGGGGAGCGCTCTCAGCAACAGGCCTTTCACCAGCTTGGACACTAGATAGAGGAGATCTGGAGGTGATGGCCCTCTCATAGGTCTTCACGGGTCGTTTCAAATTTTTTGGACAAATGGTGGCACTGTCATGAAAAAAGCAAGGATAGTGTGTTGTGATGGGGACATTAGGCTCATGGGGAAGGGCTCACAGGCTGTTGGTCTCTCACTGTGTCTGTCGGTGCAGAAGTAGGAGATGGCAGAGCTGAGCAGGGTTTGTGGCCAAGCCAGGGTGGATTTTCATCAGCAGTGTTGGCCCTGTGTCTCAACTTCAGCAGAATTTAGGTGTACTGGATCAGACTCAGTCATTTTAGGATTATTGATCTTCTGCAAAGAAAGGTATTAGATTTTTATAAGAACCAGAAGTATGCATTTGTAAGTAGTAGGAAGGAAAACTTGGACATGTTATAAAACGGGAGGAGGTAGGTCCACCTGAGAAGCTAAGCGGTGTACCATGGTTTTCTGGTTTTGCATTTGATGTATAACAGCACAGGGACAGTGGTCCCATCAGAGCTGGGGGCAGGGGATACTATAACCAGGCTCTCTGCGTAAGAGAGAAACACTGGCATATTCCAGGAGTGTTCAAGCATCCAAGGTTGCAGCTATTGCAGCTGATTGCCTCTGAGACCTGCTGTCAGAGCACCACCTGTGGCTTCAGATTGAATTTTGCAGGGGACACACCACTCCTGTGTCAAAGAAGGATCCTCTGACAGCTCCTGGGAATAAAAGAGCTGCTGCTGTTCCTGCGTGAGCAAAGTGAGCAGTTTGAGAGGTGTGAAGGGCTTGTCCTGGCATCACACTGGCTCTGCTTAGACCATCTCAGCTGATCTTTCTGAGCTAGAAGGGTCCAAAAGATGGCCTGGAAGATGGGCTGCACAAAGATGTCCTAGAATATATATGAATAAATGGAGCAAAACAGGGAATAGCAGGATGAAGGGGGAAATGAGAGGCTGGGAGGAAGAGTGCTCTGCAAGGTTTTGAGAAGGGGACACTCAAGGAGAGGATTATTATTAAAAGATAAAGAGGTACACCATAAATATGCAGTAATAGGGCAGAAATACAGCTGAGAGGATCAGAACAAGACTGAAGTAGGAGAAATAAAGAACAGAGAAGTCATCAGGAAATAAAGTAACTAATAAAGACATTAAGATGTACAGAGTAGGAAGTACATTAGGAATACTTAGAGAAAGGGAAGACAGTTAACCTCGGGAGCAAGGCACTCTGCTCTAACTCTGATTTATTACATGACTCTTACCAAGAGTCCCACTCCTCAATTTCTCTGCATGGAAAATGTGAATAAATTTTATTTGTGTTTGTAAAGTGGTTACTGAAACACACACTACGCACTGACTCTGATTGCTCAGCTGAGATGTGAAAGTTGGTGGCCAAGGGGTTCTACTGTGGTGGGTATTTCCACAGGGTGTTTCAGGTCTGAGGTCCCTCTGCTTGGAGAGAGCACTTAGGCCACCACAAGGCGGGAGCTTGAGGAAGGTGGCTAATGCAAGCTGGGTTGGACCAAGAACATCACACATTCAGAACAGTGCTGTAGGCTTCCTAAACGGTTCACTCCAGCTACCTACGACCTCAGGGCAGGAATTACTGGATGATTTGTTCATGTGTCAGAGATCAAGCCATTTCACTGATGCAAATTTTTTATCAAAGTCATTCCTTAACACAACACATGTTCTTTTCCCACTGTTGTTTTTTTTTTTCTCTCACTTAAGAGAAAAGAAACCTAAAGAGTTGCTCCTGAGAAACCTGAGACAGAATATTCTACTTGTTATACTAGTGCTGGGAGTTTTCTTTGACCATTTTTAATCATGTGTGGCAGCTGCAGCTCAAACTTCTGCAGCTCAAACTCTGAATCTAAAGCTCAGCTGACATGGAAGATATCTTGAAATGCTTTCAGATATCTTAAATAAACAAATAAACATTTCCAAATTTAGGGGGGACAGAATTAAAAGCACTGTGAATATGCCTCATGCTGCATGATTAAGCCAAATGAAGGATGCAAGAGAGGAAAGTGTGACCCTGTCTACATGCAGAACATGGTTCAGATTCTTCAGCCAATCTTAGGAGCACTTCAGTAAGAGCCTCCTGGGTGGTTTGGATCTCTGGGTGTCCTCTTCCTAGACCTCTTTTCTGAGAACATTTGGGGTCCAGGAAAGAAGGGAAGATCTTAACCTGGAGACATTCACAATTTTTCCATCCCTTTCTACCATCAATCCTTCATGTTTTAACAAGCACTGAAGTTAATACAACTTGCACTCTTTCCTATCACACCCCTCCCTCCTTTCTTTCTCTTGATTAAAGCAATCTGTTCTTTCCAGTCCATACTCTTGTAAATCAAAGGGATAGATGTCAACACACACATAACCAAGTATAAACTTTTTTTTTTTGAAACAGGATTCTGACATTTGGTTTGAAGAAGTGTTGGTTTTATTTATTTTTTAAATACGTGAAGGTTGTCACAGAATCACAGAATCCTATGGGATTGGAAGGGACCTCTAGAGATCATCTAGTCCAACTCCCCTGTCAAAGCAGGTCCACCTAGAGCAGGTTGCCCATGAACATGTCCAGGCGGGTTTTGAATGTCTCCAGAGAAGGAGACACCGCCACCTCCCTGGGCAGCCTGTTCCAGTTTCTCTGCCACCCTCAAAGTAAAGAAGTTCCTCCTCATGTTTAGGTGGAACTTCTTATATTCAAGTTTATGCCCATTTCTTCTTGTTCTGTCCCTGGGCACCATTGAAAAAAGACTGGCCCAACCTTCTTTACACCCTCCCTTTAAGGGTGAGTCAACTGCTTTTATTTTATTTTTAGTAGAAGGCAAATGGTACCACAAATAATCTCTAGCACAAAATATTTTAGACATTATTTCATAGTTGAATATGAAGAGAGTTGGGGGGAGCAATAGAGAGGTCTTGTCATCTAAAGCTTTTAGGATTAAGAGTTTACCTCTTTGGTAAAGTTTTCCTTACACATAAATAATTTTTTAGTTCCCTTTTCAAATTTAATTGGGAAAAATCAGTTGTAATTCTGTTGCTATCCTCTCTGCCATTTGCTTATTACTATTAATTATACGAAGATATATATGTTTTTTATGTGAAACACAGAAATATCCACATACATAACAGCTGACACTAAAAATAAGCAAGGCTCTTGGAGGGAACATAGTCTCTATTTCAGTGTACAAATCCAGGTATCTGTCTCAGTGGCCAGGGCAAAGTCACCCTAGAATTGCCTGTTTCAAGGTATCTATCTCACACCTTCTTTTGTGGTGCAAAAAGGAAGTAATAGGGCACTAAACCACACAAACCAGTGTTCAGACCTGTTAAATAACTTGTCAAACTTACCCTGCCTGACAAAACAAAACTTCTTTCAGAATTAAGTAAGTACAAATATTAACAGACAGGATGATTGGGATTTTTTTTTTTTTGGTACAATGACTTTACAAGGAGTGAGAAGTTTTGAGTTCAGATCCCTACTTATCTGGCTGTCTACTGAGCTGTGATCAGTCCAAATCCCAACCAATACCCTACTGCACAAAGGCAATTCTGCTAACTGGGTATGAATCATGGGAAAAGGGAATGATTTGTCTTTCTGGCAAAGAAGAAGGGCAGAGAGGATCTGAACAAGACCTTCAAGATACTTAAGCTTGATGATCCTAAAGGTACTTTCCGTCCTAAATGACTCTATGTTTCTATGATTCTGTAAGATTTGTTGAAGCAGTGACAGCTTGCAGCAAAGGATGGCTTTTCACTGGCCCAGGAGGAGAGGAATAAGTAGAGGGGGCACAAGAGGGACCTGGATTCTGTATTGCAAGCACTTGACTTGGGATTATTGCAAAAGCAGTGCTTAGAGCAGGAGCTATAATGCTCACATCCTCATTTTCTTAAAATAGGCACCTGAACAGGCATTTAGAGTAAATCCGATTTCAGTCTTTCAATGCATTAATTCTCCAAGTACAAAGATAGGGGCAATGATAGCTGCTTACTCACAGAGAGGATGTAAAAATTAATTCTTGAAAGTGTTTGAAGCTCTCAGGTACTATTCTGAATTTTTCCATAGCCGTAGTTGGGAGGAAATTGATCAATCTGTTTTTAGATAAGGCATTGAATAAGTGAGCAGCTAGTAAGGACAAAACAAGACATTGAAAAATTGCTCATGCACACAATCTGTTATTAAAAAAAAAAAAAAAGTATTAGTGGTAATTCTGTGGCAAAGAGTGTGATATGATAGAAGTCTTTACTAGATAGAAAACACTATTCTCTTTAGCATTTCATGTGTCTGAATGGATGACTGAGCAAGATTCTGCTTTTCTGAGAGCCACTTAAGGGTTCCTCTGTTAGAATGTGTTCCACTATTGGTATTTAAAACCAGACAAATGTCCTGAAAATCCAAAAATATGTCTGTGTTCATATCCAAAAAAGCTGGTTGACACACTCTTGGCAATATGTTTTTTCTGATAAACTACTTACATAAAGTGACAAGCAAGAAATTATAGTATTCCTGCAAAAGGGTGGAGGTTGCATCTTTTTCAGTATGAAGTCATGTCTTTATGTGACTGCACATGCCTGCATTCTCATATTGACTCTCACTCTGCTATGTGGTGTATATTTATGTGACACATAAATATTTTATCTGGTTTTAGACTAGAGTGGTCAGATAAGAGGTAATATTTAAGGATGTGGAGAGTCTTGTGACAGATGGGATCATAGATAAGAATAAAATGTACACAAAGGAGCTACTGAATGGTCAGAAGCTCCTTTTAAGAAAGCGTATAACAACATTGCTGAGAGAACCACCCACTTCCAATTTACTCGACATTTCATGAATGGCCTTGTTTATAAAAGTGTTTGAAAATTTTTGACCGCTCTCACTAGTTGGTACACAAATTAGAGCTCTACATTTATAAACTCTATTGCTTAGAAGTTTCCTTCAGACATTACCCAGAAGACTTGTGTATATCTGTATTTACTGTGTACCTATAAGTACTACTTAGTGGCCCAAAATAATTTGAGTAAACAAGCAGTAAACTGGGATCTAATAAAATTTCACATTCAATAAATTAGGTGAATCCCTTGTTATATTTCATTGGGATAATGTTTTCATTGGCATATTTATATTCATTTATATTCATTCTTTGAGAACTATCAGCATCTGTCTGCTGTCAGATAGACTTTAGGTTCCCTTCATTTGAAGGTCCCTGTGGGCGCTGATTGCCCAGGACCGTCTGTCCTCTCCTCCCCAGGAGATCTCAGAGGAAGGGACATCAGAAGGAAGTGCTCTGCAGGGTCGAGCTTCTGGCTGCTGCTTGGCCTCATGTGAAATGATGGGAGGGGCCAAACTGACTTGGGACACAAAGCCATCACTACTTTGATAATAAGCAGTTCTGTGCCTTTTTAAATGCCCTCTCCTACTGAGAGATGATGCAGTTTATTTGTTTCCCCAGTGTTTGAATAAGGTAAATCTCTGATGGAAAGGACTGGCTGAAGTCTTGTGCAGATAGGGTAGAAAAGATGCTGGTGGATTGGGAAAAGAAATGGCTTTGGATATCAAGATATACTGCAAGACAGTACGTTCTACATACTATGCATTTGTTGTTCTCAATGGCTCCCAGATTCCTAGACCTCTTCAGTGGCTAAAAACCTTTATTTTTTACTCACCTGTTAGCATTTACAAAAGTTTCAATCTGACATAAAGTTCACCTTGGTGTATGTGTTGTGAGGTTGTTGTGTTTGATTTGGAGCTAACCCTGCCTGCCACCGAGCTAAGTGAAAGGTTACCCATCAGCTACTGAAGGTTTCTTGTTGATCGGGATTTCAAAGAATAGAGAATTTCACTAGTTATAGAGCAAATATACTTCAATCCAGCTCTCCTTCTGTCATTGCTGGAGTGGTAATACAGAACAGCTGAAGTATTTTTGTTAATACTTTTTATATCTAAAGTCTAGATGTGGGATATTTATGGCAGACAGATCGTGTGATTTCACTTTACTTGTGGAGCCACCGGAATTTCCTCATCTTCAGAGTGTGATATAGACCTCATCCTTTCCCTCAGGGTTATGCTTAAGAGCATCTGGTGTGCATGAAGAAAGTGTTGAAATGGGTAGAAAATTCAGTCTTCCGTGCTTCTGTTTGGAAACAAGCCAGTCACCACTTAGAATGAGAGAAGACACCTTGGGGAGAGCAGTTTACAGATGAAAGCAGGAGAGGATTGTAATCCCACATGGGAGTATCCTACAAAGAAAATATGATACAGCTAATTTGGGTGTATGGTGTAAAGGGCAATTTTCTATGTTATTATAAAAAGTGGAGGTCAAAGCACTGTTAATTCACAGGAGAATTTGTTTTCATTTCTAATTTTTCTTCAAATTCATTAAAAGCAGCTCTTCATAAAGCAAGTCTTCTCAGGTATCATAATATCTTTGATTCTGCATGAAAAATGAAGTTTCTAACCTGACAGAGCATCAACTAGTAGGCAGCAAGGCAGCTCAATAATATTTCTTTACCTCTATTTAGAGAAAGGGGATTCACTCTCTTTCATTTGGTTTGTCTTGTTTGTTCCACTTTTTCCCTCAACAATTTTTCCACTACTTTATTCTGATTTGACATCTCTGTGCTGACAGAGAAGTTAAGATTGATGACCTCTTGTGTTCTTCTGGTCAGAGATGAATCAAAGTCAATTGTTTTACTAGTTAATAAAAACAGCCTACTTATTTCTTGCAAAAATAGCATAGAGCGAAGGAGTTCAGGGAGCAAAGTCCGTGGAATGACAGGGGAGGCAGTTGGATGTAATCCGGTGGTGGTGTTTGCTAAAAGCTGAAGGTGGCTCTGGGCATCTTGCCAGTTTGTTCAGGCTGAGATTTAGCTCTCAGCTCAGGAGGAACTATCTGAGTCTGTTAAGTTCATAATGTAAACGGATGTCGGTTTGGTTTTGTAACCAGAACTAATACGATTTTAAATAGCCAAGCTATTTTTACTTTTATAATTGACCATGGGTATACCTCTTGTCCTCTGCAATTCAATGTCAGTTAAGGAACATGTGATCCTTGGAGACCAAGCTGTAGTTGTAGATAATTAAGCCATTAAGTCTGCCATTTTTTGTTTTTGATGGAAAATGCTTCAGAAAACTAGAAAAAAAAAAAAACAACAGAATAAAACCATGTTTTCCTATGTATTGGTCAAAAAATTGCTTCTTTTTTGGGAGAAATCATGGCTCAAAGACAAACGTGACTGTTTGGAGCAGTCTTATCAGGGGTGATTTGCTGCAGACATCAAATTGTTGCAGCATTTGAGAGATCCCACCACATTGGAAAGAGCAATCTTGGGCTTTATCATAGATAGTATGTTCTTGTATGTCTAGTAGCTGTGATAGTAGTCAAAATCCCAAGGAATTTCTCTGTGCTTCATGCTGGCAGGAAATGTCCTTGCAATCTGAGACACACTTTAAGATTTTCTTTTTGCCTTCTCTTCCAGGAACTGAAAAAGTTTCCAGGGCTTGGGAGGCAGTGTGTTAATGCATGTTGCATGTCCTCCAGAAGGAATTCAGCGTCCATTATCCTCAAAGTGGTGGTGACCAGGCAGGGATGATGCTGTTCGTCTGTTCCCACATCTTCATGTAGCTCAGCATGTAGGTGCACATGGTTTGTGTGTAATTGTACTGCTAAATTGTGCTTTATTTCCAGGAAAATCTTCAGTGGTTTGTAGATCTTGTTCAGCAGATATGGAGTCTACTTCTGTCCTTGGCTGTAGTGGCCATGTTCTTGCACCCATTTCACTCACTTGCCCCATCCTCACCCCAAAGCAAGGCTGAGCCGCAGCCCCCACCTGCCAACTGTACCAAGAGCCCTCTGGTTCTCCTCTGTCCTTCAGCTTCAGGCCTACTTGTGACTCATCAGGTCTTTCTTGAACCTTTGCACTTGCTGTTCTCAAAACTACTATCTCTTCTGAAGCCACTTTTTAAAAATAGTTTTTATTTTTAGGGGAGGTGTGTGGATCTGGTGATCTTTCAGTGCAAGGATAAGGCAAAAACCTATCCATACAGATGCGCTCCCTTGCTCGCTGGGAGTACTCAAGTAGAAGTGATACTTGAAATTTATAGAGTTTCTTTAAATAGAAATGTATTTGTGTTTCCAAGAAGAGATTTTGATGAGTTTCTTCACAGTTTGAGCATATGCATTTTGAGGATAGTAAAGTGGGGTCTGTTTAAATTCCATGTGAACGTTTCAAGTTCTGGATTAGTGCTGACATCTGCTGTTTATTCTTACCATGTACATGAAACACAAGGCAGGGAAGTGCTGTCTGTGTGCTTTTTGCTGTCTCAGTTCCATGTTTTGTTTCACACAAGGAAACATTAATAGAAATCACAAGATACAGTAAAACCTCCATGGGTCAATAATTATTCCTATGGGATTTTGAGACATGAAGTAAGGAGCTGACAACAAAGATGAAACTGAATTTTTGTCCCTTTAAATGACTGTACTTTTAAGTGGGGAAAGGGCTTTGACATAGGTGGCCTAAGGCATGAAGCTGTCTATGTACAGGGTGGACATTTAGCCTGGAAGTTCCATAATGCAAGGATCACTGTTCTGTTATCCATTTCTACAGAAGCCCATAAAATGCTGGGGTCCTAATCCACAGCAGGCACAGCTGGCTGCTACCACAGGGTGACGGGGCTATGCCAGCAGTGCAAGACCACCATGCCCTCATCCTCCTTGCCTGCTCCAAGTCGGACTCAGCAGCACCAGTCCAAGAAGTGTCAGCTCCTAGCTTGACCAGAAGCATGGGTATCAATCCCTCTGAGTCACCTGGGCAGGTGTCAACACTCAGTGTCACTAGAACCTGCAAGAAAGGACCACTGGGAGACACCATCTCCTTTCATATAGGTTATTAAACAGCTGTCATGGCCATGTAGTCATTGTTGGGCTGGGTTTTTGTTCAACAGTACGCAATATGCTTTGTATTGCCAGGGTGCAAGGGTGCCTCTCCCCAAAATCACCCCAAACAGTTGTGTGGGATAAAACAGTTTTGGATAACAAGATTTTCTTTGTGATATCATCATTATAACAGACATCAGGGAGAAGATAAGCACATGAGGTTCTGTGGAAATCCCAGATTTATCCCATTAGCACAGCTCATGACAACACTTTAAGTTTTGGCTCTCAAATGAAAATAAATGCTTCACTTAAACAAAGTGACTGCATGTACAGACCCAAATACAACTGTGGCAGCTGTCAATTGCATTTCCTTTACAAGGCATTGGAATTAAGTACACAAATATTCCCAGTTTTAGGATTTGTTGCCTGTGTTGAGTATCATGAGTCAGAGAGATGTAAAATTTTCAGGTTGGTTTTAAAATCAGAAAGGACTTAAAATAACATTTCAATAATTTTTATCTGTGTTGTGGTATTTCAGTCCACTATAGTTTCCATTTCCCAAACTTTCCTCCACAACCATTAATCCTGTAAACTTTTTTTCCTTGTAAATGCTTTATTCCCCATCCCATGAATCCAGGATGTAGGCTTTTAAAAGATTTGCAATTAAACTCGGAGAATTGGCAAAAGAGTGCTCCAGCCTTCCTGAAGGATAATACTAACTAACAATGTCATTGCTGAGTGTCAGGTTTCTGGAGTGTCTGGCTTTGATTCTATTAATGGATATAAGGAAGAATTTTTTCACTATGAGGGTGGTGAGACACTGGAACAGGTTGCCCAGAGAAGCTGTGAATGTCGCATCCCTGGAAGAGTTCAAGGTCAGGTTGGATGAGGATTTGAGTAACCTGGTCTAGTGAAAGATGTCCATGCTCATGGAAGAGGGGTTGGACTAGATGGTCTTTGAAGGTCTCTTCTGACCTAAACCATTCTGTGTTTCTATGACTTCCAGTGACTCTGGGTGAAGTCAGTAGGGTTCCCTCAGGAGAAAAGATACCAGCAGGATACGACATTGCAAAAAGTCTTGTCATAAATGCTAGGTAAAGCCAAAATATTAATCCAGGAAAACCTGTGATTTTCTCGCATGCTTTGCACTGTAAGAGTAGCATTTGTATTTGATTTCTTTACAGAGTATAACTGTTAACTTAGTGTGATAAAAAAGACAATAATATGCCTGACATTGAAAATATTTAACTTTTTTTTTGCATATGAATTAACACAGTCAGTTGAAAAATTGTTATTATTATTTAAAAGTAGTAATAGTAAAGTTTAGAAAACTCATTTAAGTCCTATGAGAGATGACTTTACTACTGTAAATTAGAACTAAGTAGATAACAGATGACTCTAATTGGTTTGGACTGGAAGAAATCTGGGCCTTTAAATTACAACCCCAGTGAGTACAAATAATCTCTCAGAAGTCACTGAGGTTTTCATTAACCCAAAGCTGAGGCTGGCACGATGCCTTCTTCCCAGGCCCACGCTGGGACCTGGCTCAGGCTCTCCACACCCCTGAGACCACGAGGGGGGATGGACAGATTTCCAGCTGCCCATGAGCCCCCTTGAGAGGTTTGTATGTACCCAGTGTGCTGGGGGACAGGGAGTTACCAGCTTTGTTTATGCAACTGAAGGTTTCTCTGGGTGCGTACAGCTGTGGCGCTCTTGGTCTCCTTTCCCATGGCACCCCAGGGATGCTGTGAGTAACGGGAAGCAGCAGATCCTTGCCTTGCTCTCAGTCCCTGCTCCACCAGCAGCACTCCCTCTGTGCAAGAGGCGATTGCTTCTCTCTGTCAGTACATCAACATGCTGTTCTCCCCTGAAGGGGGGATGACAACAAGTAAGTTCCTGCATGAGGGCATTACCATTGCATTTTAATTACATGCAGCTTCAGCAAGTTGCAAGAGTTGCTTTAGTTTTAATGACATCATGTAATTCACTTCACAGAACGGAGAAAGCTACTAAGAGCACGAGGGCAACTACAAATCATACCTAGGGGTTCAGGGATATTTTGGGTCTTCAGTGATAGAGAGTCTTTGCTAAGTTAAAAAACAGTTATTATTTTTTTTCAAAACCCTTTTGGTTAAACATCCCTGCCATATCCCCAAACTTGATTCTCATTTAGCACTCAGAAAATATGTATCTTCTGCAATTAAAATTTTTGAGGTCAAATTCACCTTTGGCTGAATTGCCAGTTCTCCACAAGGTTCCTGGACATGATTACATTATTTTGGCATGGCTGTGGGGGATGGTGCTCTCTAAGTGCTACCTTTGTTTTGACTCTGATCCTTAAAATGGGACTTGACATTTGTGGTCAGTTAGAGAATTTGGTGGAGACCTGGAGAAGTTGCAAAGTATTACAGCAACAGAGACAGTCAATGACATTCACCTGCTCTGATGCTTCTGCATTATTCAAAAGAATCCAGGGACAGGGAAAATAGAGCAGAGGTTTCAATGGTCTGCTTGTCTGATGCAATCTTACTGTAATCTGAGGTGGCCGCAGTACTAAACTATAAACCAATAAATAAAATGATTTTCATCACCTTTCTTTTAAACGTGAGTTTGCCTTAAATTCCTATTAGTTTAACAGGATTTGATTGAGAAATGTCTTGGTAAAAGTATTCAGTTGCAAGTGCCAGTTGCTGGGCCTCAGAAGGGTCTCCTATAATCATGTTCCCGATAATTAGGAGTACTCAAGGACTATTTCCTTGTGGGAATCCCCATGAGTTGCTACATTCCCATGGGAGCAAGGATTAATCTTAGCTCTACATCTGTATGTCGCAGTATGCTGAGTACTGTGTAATTTGTCAGGGGCAGATTGACATTACCCTGATTTAGACAGCGGATTAGTTCTTCTCTCTTTCTTTTTCTCCCGTTTTTACTGACAGACCATCACATGCAATCTCCTCCTCTTGCCATTGCATAGATCGAGATGATTGGTATTAAAACTAACGAGGGGTTACTGTGAGGAGCAACATGCAGAGGCAGTACTGCAGTGAGGAAGGGAACTGTTCTCTGTTACTACTGCTTTAGGACAAGTAGTCATGGCTATGTACTGCTGCAAGAAAGATCCAAGTTAGACATTAGGAGTAAAAAAAACACTTTATAAGGGCAAGGACAGGGGAGGGCTGGAACAGATGGCCTCGAGAGATGGTGGTGCCTATGGAAAACCATGAAACCAAGCTGGACAAGCACTGTCAGGACTGATGTGGACAGTGTTGGTCCCACTCAGCTGTGGGCAAAGGGTTGGAATTTGTAACCTTTCTGGGTCCTCTCCACAGAGAAATTTGCCACACAGAGCTTGGTTTTAGGTAGGTAAACTGCGATTACTTCTGCACGAACTTTGATACCTGTGTGTTACTGAGATTGGGCCTGGCACGCATGAACACCCAAGTGGATGCCACCTAACGCTTTATGCTCCTTCCCTGTCCCTTTACAGAGCTGCACAGCAGCAGGCTGTCAATGGCAGCTGGGAGCACCACATTTAGCACTTTTCTCATCTCTACAGCAAAGAGCCTTTTGACATGTTCCAACAGCATAAAAGCAGGAGGAACCGAACTATAAGTAGGAGGCAGGAAGAACCATTAGTTAGGAAGCCAGCCTGCAACTTGTGCAATCTTGGTTAAAATACTGTGCTTTTTAAAATATAATGCTTTGCAAAGTCCCTCTTTTGCTCTTACAAACGCTCTTGCTTGTTGTTTCTGCAGTTCTTACTACAAAGACGCTCTGGAGTGTCAGCGTGCTTCTGCAGTAAGAGTGAAAGGAAGGGTCCGTGGATATATTACACATCTGTGCCATCCCTCTATAATAAGAAACCTTCTAAGAGTGTGAAGAGTCACTCCCTCTCCTTTTGTGTTTGCTCAGCTAGGTAGTGGCTTTTAGCATGTATATCAAGCTAAGCAAACAAAGCCACACAGTAAATGTCCACGTATAATATAGTTTCATCCTGCATTTTCTGGTTTGAACATTAACTGCACACAGACAGGAAGGTGTATGAATATACAGACAGGAAAAACTACCACTGAATTATTATGCAAGCTACTTAGCACCTAGAATCATTGCAGTTTTCAAAGGGACTTTTAAAATACTACATCAATATAAGCGACAGAATACACCCAGGATGGGAGAGGGGCTTCATATGTATAATTTGGCAATGGTGTATAACGGGTATAATATTTGTAACAGCTGTTAGGTGCTCTGAAGCTACACTACATTTATGGAATTTTCCATTGAGCTCTAAATATTCAGGTCACATACACAGTTAAATTTCCAGCAGTGGCAGTACAGATAAAAGCACTCCAACCGTATGCCATAATTGTGCTCTATTTAGAGAGTGCAGCAACTTAGGCATTTTCACAGCAGTCGTCTTAGATACCATATACATTCTGCTTTATAAATGCCAATTCATTAGCGCATGTAACACATACCATGCTGCTCTTAAAAAAAAAAAAAGGAGACTGCTATGTTTCAGTGAGGAATAAATATACAGAAAAAAGCCCTTTTACTTAGAAGAATAAAAAGAAAAATGGAGAGAAATGCCAAATTCAGTTTCATCTTTTATACAAAGATCTGCAGAACATCAAAATCCATTTTGTAAGAGATTTCAAATAAGTGGCAGTAATTTGAGTATCCATAAATTAATATTAAAAAGACTTCATTGATTGGAAATTTCCACTTTGGCACTTTGGGATGTTGAATTAAAGTATATGAAATCTGCAACAGAAAGAATACATCACAGACAGGACACGGTTTTATAATACAGTGAACAAGCCTGTTTATTTTAAAATTATTTGTAGTGATGCTAATCTAGCTGCAATTCCAGGCTGCAAGAAAGACAACATTATTTTACTGCTTCTTCATGCTAAAGGTTTTTACATTCAGCAAGCACTAAGCCAGCAATCTGACCAAAAGTGGATCCTAAAAAAAAAGGGAAAATCATCCCATTGCTGCAATGAATTAAAATAAAGCACAAAGAAGAAAACACTGGAGCTAAAAAATGTGTTTTAGTGGCCAGAAATGCATGTTCACCTGTTGTACTATCAGTTCTGACACAACCAGCACAGCTAAATGAGATCAGGTATTCATGAAAAGTAGGTCAGCGCAGTCAATCGCATTGAGTTCCCAGTCTTGCTAGACTTATGAATAAAATATTGTGTACCTTTTTCTACAACTGTGCTCCATCTTGAACAGCAGATATATTAATCTGTTTTAAGATTTATTAAGATTGCAAAATATGTCCATGACCAAGATGCAGATCATTAAACTCTATTTCTAAGTCACGTTTTTGTGGCCTTTCTTTTGTAAATTCAATACATATTAGAGGAAGGTGGTGAAATACATCGACCTTGCACCTTCTCTGTGCTAGAAGCTCAAAGGAGACTGAGGGGCCTTTTGTTCTGTCCTTTGCCTTTGTCCTGTGCTTTGTCCTTTAGTAACTGGGTAACTTTTCCCAGCCAGAAGTTCAGTCGTGACTCACCTAAGGAAACCTCAAGGAGGTCTGTGCAGAGGTCACAGCTGGCATCAAGGCCACAGCTGGAATATACCCTCAACCCTTGCTTACTGGATATGTTTTCCAGAGACAAGAAAGCTAATTACAAAGCAGTATTGATGCCTCTGGCAGGTTTGGCAGAGGAGCTTTACAATGTTACTGCCCCGTTGGCCACACTTTTTCTTTCTCACAGGAGCTTACAATCCCTCTGCCACGGTTTAGGAGAGGGAGCCCCTGATTCAAGTCCAATAGTCCAGCTCATAGCAGGGAGTACAGGCCTGAATCACCAGCAAAGGTAAGAGCAGCAAAGCCTTCTCCTTGAAACGTGCACCGGACAGATACGTGCTCCCTCCAGGTTGCTTGCCTTTGAGTCCAGTCATCTGGGCAGAGAAATGGGAGCTGAGGTGCTAAGCTTGCCCTGCTCTGCTCAGTGGGAATCGGGCTGTGTGATGGCTGCGAGTCCTGGGCTGGGTCATACCAGGACATGGGGCCAACAGAAAGGGCCAGGAGGCTCCTGGAGGGAAAACACAGCTGCTGCTGGCCTGTGTTCCACATCTCTGCACCTCAGGTCCTTGACTGCTGTAGTTCAGGTTTGTTCTCCTTCCCGTGCACACCTGGATCTCTGCCTGGCAGGGGAGTGTGTCAGGAGCATTATGTAGCATCTGAAAGGGGGAAGAGACTGATTATCCAGCAGCTCCCAGAACTCCCAACTCTTTTCTTCTCTGCCCTCAACATCCAGATTTACTGAATTCCCAGCCACATTAGAAGGAGGTGGTTCTGCTGGGTGATACTTACTTAAAGCAATTGCTCTAATTAGAGCCAAGGAAGGGCAGGAGAAAGTGGAAGGCAGAGAACCTAGTCTTCTTTCTGCAAGATAACAATGGCTTACAAAGCAATTACAGAAACTTTCTCCTAGTTTCAAGACACAGAGCTGCTTCTTGTCCTTCTAACAAGATTTTGATTGTTAATGGGAAGTATCAGTTTTCTTCACAGTCTGCAGAGCACAAAGCTTTCATGAAACAGCACCCAGTCTCTGCTGGAGGTCTCCTTCCAGCTGTGTGCCCTCAGGAGGACCCAAAACAGACACGAATTTCAAGGATCGCTTAACTGACTGCTGTGGTTTAGGCTGAACTGGTCACAAAATGACTTACCAAAATTTCTGTCTCCAAACCTTTAACTGAAAAAGTCTGATCCATCTTAACTGTATGTTTGGATGTAGTGGGCTGATAGCTCCAGTTCTTCGCTTTCATGCATTGCTTTGTGTCTATTATAGAAATGTTTAACCTGGGTGCAACAGGTGCAGAGAAAAACTGTAGACATATAAAGACGCAATCATGGAATAACAGCAAGACATTTTTTAATAGGGTGCATGCAATGCCTTATAATAATGTGGCTCAAAACAAACAAACTCAGAAAGTGATTTTCTTCATCTGTCTTAACAAAATTGCAGAACGTTTGCAGAACGCTTGAATTTGCCAAGACTTTTTGATTTATGAATGATAAATATGAAACAGGCATTAGAAGCTACAAACAGGGCTTGATCATCCATCAAGCAGACAAACCTGATGGCCTGAGAAGGCTGCTGATTGCATCAGGGTTGTGTTTGTCTGTTTTTCTTGGTTACTTCTTTCTGTGGGCAGTCACTTAAATTTTCAACCCTTTCTACAGACTGTCTTGCAGTTTAAACAGACAGAAACAGTTCCTGCGAAATCAGTGAAAAAAGTAATAAGGCAGCTCTCATTGACCCCTTTGATTTAATTTTGACACGTTCTTCTGTCTACAGTCGTGCAGCACAAAATAAAAACATTTAAAGTTGGGCAGTCTGAATATGTTCTTGTAGCCTGTAGGTCTCCCGATCAGTTATCTGGCAGGCCCTGACACATAAGCTTCTGAGCTAATAAACCTTGGGACTGTGTGGATCAATTTCAGCATCCAAAGCTAATAGAAATAAATAATTTGATATTTTTATTTAATTTTTAATTTTGGCACCCTTTTCCCCATGGATGATTATAGAAAGAATTCATCACAAAAGTACAGACAAAAATTCGAATACTGGATCCCTTTAAACAGCTGAAAAATGACATGGAACTAACCTTCATGTCCTTCTAAGCCAAGTCTCTTTAATCTTTCAAATCCAGTTCAATCTTATTATCAACTCACTTGACAGAATTAGTATACTAAAATGGGCACTTTGCCAAATTTTCTTTACGCTCAGTTTCTGTGCTGCCAATTCAATTACAAATTATTTCTACAAAGCTTAATCACACATAATGAATTAATATAAGCTAAAAGACTGAAGAAGATACAATTGACTATGTTACAGTCTAAAGAGGTAAGTACTCCTATAAACCTGAGAAAAATATATTAGACACCTATATTTAGGCTGGGATAGATTCAAATCTGCATAGCACATAGAAAATGAAACAACCAAACTCATCCAAATCTAGTGGAAAGGGATATTGTTTCATTTTCACGTTGAAATACTAAAAGTAAATGGTGTTAATTGGAAATCTTTTCTTTCTGATTTGAATAATAAAACATTTAACCACTTCGCCTGCTCTGCCTGGAACACCAAATAGGTTAGAACTTCCATATTTAGCACCAAACTAAAAATAGCTTGGTTATCTTGGCTATCTGCTAAATCACTGCTATTCTCAGCATGGTTTCTAATAGAATTGCTTTGGCCACACTGGGAGGAGTAACAGTTGTAAACTGTTGTGCTAGTAATGTTCTAATGACCAGAGTTCAGAGCAAAGATGTAAGTACAATTTGTACTTATTTGTACTTGTCCAGGAACTTGTTTACACCAAAAACATTGTTACGGTACATAGGGGTGTGAAGAACACTCTGATTACTTGTGTGAGGGTAAGAGGATTTCTGTGGACTTTTCAAAATCTAGAATGTGACCATTACGATCAGCTATTTAAAAACTATCAGTAGACTTCTTCAGACTGTGCCATAGCTATTATAAATTGAGCTATTACCTGACCATAGGCAATATTCTCAAAATTCTTATTTGCAAAGTTGAAGGGGTGTTTTTAATACCATATGAATTGAAATTTCTGGATCTACATACATAATCACTCATTAAAACTAAAACATATTGCACATGAGCCAAGACTAAGGCAGTCATGTTGTAAAAGGATGCAATAAATTACTGCACTGAATGCAGAAGAAAATTTTATTGATAAAGCCAACCTTGAGATTTGATGCCATTTACCACAGAAAAATTAACGCTATTATTTCACCAGGCAGCTAGTGGTGTTTCTGCCCTACTTGCTCTTATGAAAAAAGATTATTGAAAAGTATCCACGTTTATTTCTAGACTTTTCATAAGCTTCCAGTGATCTCCTGAGGAACTCTCTCTCATTTAGAAACAAGCTACGCTTGATCAGCAGAGATAAATTGGACTTCTTTTTTTTCTACTGAGGTATCCTCAGTTCCTTCCTGCTCTCTGGCACTACTTATGAAAGAAACCAAAAAGGCTTGTGGTTTCCACTGGATTAGTCCTGCAATTCTTAAAATAAAAACTTTTATTGCATACAGATAGGTAGACTTGTAGGACAACTATCATTGCTATGTCCTGTGGAATGGTAATGGTCTGGGATGGTGACCAAGCATGCTGGGGAAGAACAGCCTAAGTCAATCTATGTCCACTTATTTCCATTGTGGTTCACAAACCCTGGCATGGGTCTCTATGATGTAGCAGTCACTTTGCTGAATAACGCATCTGTGCCTGGTACTTTCATTACCTTTCCTTCCATCCAAAGACATAAAGAATGTGAAAATCCACAAGATTATTTAAAAAATTTTCCTTCTGGCATTGCAATTTTAATAATAGGCTCAAGCAGTGATGTAAGATCCAAGTATTGAGGAAAGAAGGACAGCCTGGCAGGTCAAGCCCAGAGCTGTCCTTAGAGCTGAAAATGTTTCTGAAACAGTGAAAGGGGACACCATTGAGTCAGAGATTCACTGTTTCGATTTTATCTCAGCCAGCAGCTTCCTCTCAACTGAAGTCCCTCCCTTGCCTCTATGCCTTACTCCTCGAACGGTGATAGTGTTCATTTATGTCAAGGATAAGCTCCAAAGCTTTTCAGTTAAAGACCACAAGACATCAGAATGTGCTCAGGCTGTATAATGCTGACAGTGAGTTGGTTTGAGTACCAGACTCCTACATCTAGCTCTGCTGAGTCCCCAGATGAAATGCTGAGCCATCAGGTAATTGCAACATGGCTGCACCAGCCATGGCAGAGCCCTGTGCTACCTGTGCATGCTGCCAATACCAGGACAACGAGAGACACAAGAACATGCCCAGACTCTTGCTGCACCTGGCTATTTTGGTCCAACCCTAAGAAAAATCAATTTGTTTTCTTTAATTGTTGCAGGAGTTTGAGGTCTCATACAAGTAAGTTGGGGAATTGAAGTTACAAGCACTTTCTTTTCATGTGAGTTTTGTAACAGAAGAACTCCAGAAAATAACAATGGTAACCAACCCCTCGCTCTTCTGACCAGTTCTTCTTGGCTCACATTTCATTCTAATTAGTGTAATAATTTAATTGGCATAACTTCATGAATTTTTTGTGTATGCATTTTGAACACTAATCTCTACATCTGTCACTGACCTCCTATGGATTGCTTGCCGTATGTACACATTCCTTTTACCAGATTTAACTGCTATGTGTCATGTGCCAGTGGGAAGAAAATTCTGTCTCAGTATTCTCCACATTCAACAAAAAATATTTGAAATAACAATAAACCACACATGCTGCAAAAACAGAAAAGAGCAGAGCTCAGCAAACTAGGAGAAGTTCTGTGTACAGTCTGGATTGAGTCAGATCAAGAAATCTTCATAGACTGCTTAAATCAGTGCCTGAACTAAAAATTAGCTGTTCGGTTCCATCAGTTTATCTCATAAATTGGTATTTTGCTTATTCCAAGAAAATTACAGGTTTTCCAAAGACAAGTTTTTCCCTATCACAGCTTAGAAGTATGTTAAATGATACTATCTTGTGAACACAATGTAAAAACTGCCAGAAATGGACATTTTACAATCTTAGCATTTCTGAATCATATTTTCTTCATATTTGCTTTGATTCTTCAGGTGCAGGTGAGGTCTACAGGACAAGCCAAAGCCCACAATAAAAGTCAGTGGCAGAAGGCCCAAGCACAAAGATTAAAATTTCTGCCTCCTGCTCTTTTTGAATGGTTTGAGCCTGACCTTTCTGACAGGAACATATACATCCAGCTGCTCACTGTGTGGGGAATGGGGTTCTCCTGCTTATTGGAAACACTTAAATCCAGCCTGTATGTGCACTGGGAGATGCTTCAGTATCTTCCAAGTAGCCAGCCCAGATGGGGCATGGTGGGCACTGCCCTGCAGCAGCTCAGCTGGAGCTGTGGGTTGTTCCTGCACAGCAAGGTCCCACGCCATGGGTGACTGACTTGGGCAGCCCTGAGTGCTGGGAGTCACCCAGATGGGACCATGTGGATATGCTTACCCTGTACTGGATCATCTGGCACTGGGATGTCCCAGCCCTGAGCATCCCTGTGAGTTGTATCAGCTGCTTGGGGTGGAAAAGTGAAGGAACCATTGAGTTCACTGATAAGTGGATGGGGAAATGAGATCTGGCTGAGCTTCTGCAGGATGTTTATCAGAGTCTGGGTCACATAAAACCAGCCAAATTGCGTTCAGATCTAAGCTAGATATGGAAACAAGTCAGATGGTTTTTGCATGGTGCTGCATTTATAATAACAATTCAGCAGCTTCGGCTTGATATTGCGTCTGCAGTGGCTGATGATCTGCCAGGGTCTTTGCTGCTTTTGCAGCAGGTTACTCCCCTGCTTGGCCATCGGCTGCCCACAGCCACTGGTGAATTGACTACAAGCCCCTCTTCCATCTGGACACCTCTCGTAACAGATACTTTCCGACTAGAAAGGTACAAATGTGCCAGTGTGCTGTATCAAGCACAAAAGGCAGAGGGAAAAATTACACACTCACCGCCACTGTTTCCATTTTTGGCATTATAAAACATGGTCAGTTGTCCACATCATAAAAAGAAGGAAAGTATTACAAAAAAATGCAGTATTATATTATGCTTCTCTTTTAAGGAGAAGTTTTACTTTAATTTTACTGTGGACCGCAGGGTTTGGTATTAATGCTACGGGTGAATATTTTTTTCATGTATCTAAAGCTCAGGTAAACTGTGGAACTTACTGCAATAGGAAGTTACAGAAACCACAAATATATATGACTTAATAAGGACAATTTCATAAGCGGCTTATCAGTGCCTGTTAAGTATCCTGATCCAAAAGTAAACTCGAGGTCAGTATGGTCCTAAACTCTAAATTACTAGAAAGGGAGGTATTCTTGTGAAAGAAACATTGTGTAATTGCTTTGCTTTTAATTAGCTTTTCTTAAGGTGACACCTCTGATACCAGATACCAGACTAGATGAAGCCTCACTCAGAGTGTGTAGAATTTTAAATATTTGAGCTTCCTCTTATGTAATAATTTTACTCTTTCCAAATCTTGTCATATAAGACATACTTGCTGGCATGATTCAGTATGTGCTTCTAGGTGATGCCAAATACGATTTTGCTGAAGAGACACCTTTGCCCATGTCCCGCTTTCAAGGGGATTTTAGTGAGATGTCTGTGGGGACTGAGTTTGGTTAACATAATTGTAAAGTTTGATCACTGCCTTTTTTATTTTTGCCCAGGAAAATTACTGAATTTATGCCAGCTAAGATCACTACCCTTCAGGAAGTGGTATCTCAGACCTTACTGTGCTATGAAGAGAGACAGAGTCCACATCGCCTAGCTCTCTGGAACAGCATAGCTGGGATTGGAGAACATCTTGCAGAGGTTAGTGGAAGATGATGGAAAATGGGTTTCAATTTCTCTAAACATGTGCTATGCTCCTAGATGGAAAATATGACTACAATGACAAAGTCCTGGAGAACGACTCTTCCTGCACCACCTTTGGGAGGCCAAGGGGGTCTTCTGCCACTGATAAATTTGTTAGGTACGCCAAAGGGGAGAGTGACACATTGTGGCATGCCAACTGTATTGCTTATGTGCTGCTTCAAAGAAATTGAGGGATGTTATGAAGGTATATGTATGTAAAGAAAAATTAATCAGTGTTTATAAACATAGAAATAGATTTCTGCTAGCTATTGCTAATAAACCTGGAATTATTTTAACAGATTTAAATTGATATTATATCAATAATATAAGGCAAAAAGGATGATGATGTTTCAACATCAGTTGAAACTGGTTTCAACTGTCTTGTCAGCAGTTTCAACCCGGTCTTCTCATTCATGGTTGTACAGTTCAACCATTTATCTAGTGGACAGTTATGCTGGACACTATACAAAAGGAGAAATGCCCAGCGCTGCCCCTGGGAAGGAAGAACGCCTGCAGCAGACCAGGCTGGAGAGGAAGGGCCGGGGAGGGGGGGAATAGCCAGCTGTCTCCTGGGCTGCACAAACCAGTAGATTGAGGGATGTGACTTCTCAGACCACATCCAGAATACTGGATCCAGTTGTCCCCTGCGCTAACCCAGCACAAGAAGGACCTCAGTGAGCTGGAGTGAGTTCAATGGAGGAGTCCCAAGCTGGTTAGAGGCTGGAGCGCTTGTGCCGTGGGGAAAGGATGATCATGTACTAGTGGAGAAACCTCCAGAGATGAGATGTTCTCACCTCAGTCAGTTTTATTGGTTTAGTCACCAGAGGAAGTTGCTCTACTGATCCTCTCCATTCTCATACCTGCTTGGTCCAGTGATGACAGAAACTATTTCTTTTTAGCTGAGTTGCAGGTTATCCACTGCTTATCCAATTGATAACGAGTTGTGAAGGCTACAAAGAGTTTATTTTTGATTAAAAGGAAACAAGAACATTGCTTTTCTGAAGCAACACAATTTTCCTCTGAGCTATTTCCCTCCCAGAGGCTGGCTGTCAGGCTGACAGGTCCTGTGATTAGGACTGCTGCCTCCTGTTGGCTTCAGGCAAAATCAGCCTTTAACCTGTCTGCGTTGCATTCTCATTTTAAAAGCAATGACAACCTATACACCTAGGCCTACACATTACAGCCTCTGTGAAAGTGGCACAGGGGAGGCTAAAACCCCCTGAAGGGGAAAATACAACTGCATGAGGTCGTGTACATCTTAGCTGTAAGTCTAATTACTGAATTCTTGTGTAAATAGATGAAGCAGCCAAGCCCTGCAGACTTTAATGAGTGACATCTGCTCAGTTTTGGAAAGAAATCTTGCAGTTCCTCCTTTCAGTCAAAACCAGACAGACCTACTTCAGTCAAAAGACCTGTTGAAATCAGAACCTGTCCCTGGCCACAGTCTGATATAACCTAATTTCATTGTGCCTTGTGATGAAGGCTTCCCCTTGGCCATGCTGGGCATCCCAGAAGCGCTGTGCTGGGAGCCCTGACCTCCATGGGAAGGACCCTGGGCCTGGTAGCTCCTTGCTACTGCTTTTCCCTCTATAAAGAGCTGATAAACAAAGGACAAGGCAGCCCATCTCCAGCAGTCTGAAGAGGCTGCATCTGATGCTTCCCTCATCTTCAGTCTACTTTCTAGGTGACTGTAAGGCAGGTTTGTTGACTTGACCTCTCTTGTTGCCCCACGAGACAGCTCTTTCAAACTGCTGTTTGCAGAGGTACCCAGCTACTCCCACTGGCTGCATCCAGACCTTCTCTATGAGGCCCATGTGTCTCCAGGAAAGCTCCACGATCACCATGATGTGTAATCTGCCAGGACTCATGTCCTCTTCTGGTTATAGACCAAAGCTATTCTAGTCCAGGGAGATGAAGGCTTTCAGCATTTTATGGGTACAAACCCTAAAGTTTGTGATGCAAGAACTAACTAGAAAATTTACAAAAAATGAAATAACTCATCTATGTCTAATCATTAATGAATCTTTAAAATTACTTGGCACTTTTGGGTTGTTAGGACTCCATATTCTACAGGTATTCAGAGGCTGTGATTTGCCAATTAATACTTTTCTGCTGTCAAGCCAGCAATAATAACCATTAGTTTCATGTTAAGATGTACTTTTATCAAATCTGTATTGAACAATCTTCTAATGAGCTGGTACCGCTACACCCTTTGGTGAAGCTTTGTGCATTACCCACTTCACTTAAATTTAGTGTGCCTCATAGTCTAAGTAGCTGTGAGCAGACTGGGAGACAAAGCAGCCAGTAGATTTCCATTCCAAATGGACATTTAAGGAACAAGATTGCCACCAAATATGACTTTGGAGAAAGGGTTTCTGAAGGCAAATGTAAGGGACGGACAACTGGCTGCCATTTTATAAGTGATCTTTTTCTAATATTAAGCACTTACAGTGCAGGCCAGTATAGAAATTTAGTAATTTATTTTTCAGGCTCCAGGTTAAGAAAGCAATTGCTATGTTTCTTAACAATCACTACTTTGATTTCTTTAAGCCTACAACAAACTCTTACACATGACATGGCTTAAAAAGACAAGTGTTAGGAAGGAGCCCTCTGGAGACCCTCTCTTTAGTTACCAGTGTGTGAAAGAAGAGGTCAAGTTTATTCTTGAGACTCTAAACCTGGCTGTTTTACTAGCGGGAAAGGCAACCCTTGTGCTCTGGTGATACTCATTTTCATGTGCATCTAAGACTGCTTAGGCCACATCCTATATTTCTGAGCACGCAGAACTGCTTCTCTGTGGTGGAGTTTTCTGGGGCAGAATTTTTCTGTCCCCCTGAAAATGCAAAAGGATTTGTGATACTCATGAGGCTAAGGGCATCCTTCTTTATGCTTTCTTTCTTTTCCTATTCTTTATCCTTCCTTTCTTTTCCTATTCTTTATCCTTCCTTTCTACTTCATACTTCATACATGAAGTGCCTTCAAATTTTTCTATTTGAATTTTAGCTTGTAATCTCTACTGTAGCTGAGTTAAGGACTGTTGTATAATGACAACATATGATCAAGAGACAATACTTTGCTTATATGTCAATTAAATTTTACAGTGATTGCAGGGTCACAGAGAAAAATTTTCTTTTAAAAATGAAGCCAAGAATAGAGTAGCATGGGTAACATGTTAATCTTTTATATCCATGATGTTTAATAGAAAAATAGTGAAATTTAAGGAAATTGAATGAACTTTGTAATAATACAAGCAATGAAAATGACGCTGCCAGGGTTCTTCCTCCTGGCACCCCTTTGTGTTTTGTTCATTGGTATTTCATAGCAAATGTCTTACCAGTGGCAAAGATGCATATATTGTGTTAGAGGAATGACCCCTGAGTTCTGTTCCAGAAAGATGTAGAAGTGTCTGACACCATGTGAAGCTTCAAAACAAAGGTAATGGTGCTAACTCACGTAACAGTTTTATCAACGTGGAGCTATCTGTTTTCATAGCACTGCTGAATATGGGATCAGCAATTGCTCCGCCTTTTGTTCTTACAGGTACAACTAAGCAAGCAAGCAAACACACAAACAAGCAAGTAAAGAGGGGAATCACAGCTTTGATTCTTCTTTTTCCTCCCTCCTTGAATGACACAGTGTCAATGAGTGATCTGGTTCTGCGGCATTGCTGAGATTCCCTCATTTTTTTTTCAGGAGAAATAAGATTTGGTAATAGCAATAGGTATGCAAAAAACAGGAGGTAAGTGAGCAGATGTGCAGAGAAAATCACTGGGCAGAAATCTTCCCCTTGGGCTACTAAACATATTGTATATGAACTCTGCATAAAAGCTCTGTATCCCTTGGCTCTCTGATAGCAATTATGATCAACCTGCAACCAAGCAGTTTAAAAGACATCTCAGCAGCTGCATTTGCTCAGCATTCCCAGAGGCAGCCGTGAGTCAGTGGAAACAAACCCAGACTGTGTGACTTTGCAGAGCCTTCTGCTCACAATTACAATCAAGATGGATGGGAGACACTTCTGTGATATTTTTTTTTCCTCACAGAGGGACCTTCTGGAGATGACACTCGCACCGCTGCAATTACATTAAGCAGGTCAATAGCAGGACAGAAAACTGTGGTTAATGAACGATTCAAGATTACCACCAGTCAATGCAGTGCCATTAAAAAAGGGATGCAGAACTACGTGTAGAATTGTCTGAAAAATATTGTCCAGAAAGTTCTATTTCCATAGAAATGTCCCATTTTCATACCTTTTCCCTCGTGTTCCAGACAAAATCTATGCTACAATACATTTTTCCATATTTAACTCCAGCACAAAGCACAATGACTGTAAAAGGAGGTTGATACCAAACCTGACATAATAACACCTTCAGATTGTACTACCTCTACATCTAAACAGCAGCCACAGGAATGACTGCAGTGCCCTAGGATAGGTATAATGCAAGTTTGAACCAGGCTAAGTAGCAGCATCAGGCTGGCAGGGCTTGTTTAGTCAGCTTATGCTGTGGTGTTGTCTGAGTTTAGGGCTGCTGCAGTTGGACTGGCACCATGGCCAGGAGTTTCCCAGGTAGGAAAAAGCCAATGTGGGTCAAGATCGATGTATCAGCAACGCTGATTTAGGGCAAGTGAGATTCTGACCCCTGAGTTTCATTGTCTTGTAGCACTGGCACAAATTAAAATTAAGATATGCTTTTCCAAATTAGAGTCCACAAGAGAAGAACTGGACTCACAGTGCCCAGGTCTTGTCACACTGTGCTCTTGAACAAGAGATCAGCAGGCAGCAGAAACAGTTTCCAGTGGAAGTCAGGAACATCTGCTGCTGTTGCTCCATCCTAGCTTTTCTCATCTTCATAGCTCAGCCCTGGGATCCCAAATAAGACTCAGTGTGCAACTTCAAATGAGTCTGCAGGGCTGTCTTCACTGAAAGGCTATGGTTGCAGGGTCTGTAGGCAGACCTGGGGTAGCTTTAACTTTGGCTGCTGCTGAAAGCCACTGAAGTGCTGGACCATAAGCTCCAGGACAGACTGGAAAACTTGCAGGGTGCTGTGTGCATAAACCACACCCCAAGCCTGGCTAGTGGTGGCATTGGTACTGGCACCCAAATGGATGAGGAAGCTCTGTGTGTGCTGCAGACCCATATCAATCTGACTGCAGAGGAGCCTTACTGCAAATCTGCTCGTGCTCCAGATCACAAATGCATCTTTTCTTTTTTGGTCTTTTTGGTGTCAGAGCCAGGAGAAATCAGGCTGCTTGGACACTAAATTCTTTGAGGCACCCAGAAGAGTACAGTGTTTATAGTATGTCTGCTCATTAAGTACCCAGCAGCAACCTGGTTTAGTTGAGAGCTTTAGATACTAAACATCAGCATCCCTCAACAACTGCTGAAGGGGAGACTGCTCTCCCAGCCCCTGCAGTGTGCCTGGAGCCAGCTTCCATCTGCTTCGCCTCCCTGCTGCCTTCTCTTGCTTTTGCAGTCTCTGCTGGGCAGTGGCCCGGTTTCCACGGCAGGAACAGAGAGAGACCCTCTGCAGTCTCGCCTGGAAAATCCAGTCTGGAAATTCAGATGGATGGGTTGTATAAACTGCTGTCCTAATATTACCGCATTGGATAATTACGGCTAATGCATGTCTTCCTATGGCACAGTGACATCTACAGTCCATGTTTAAAATGAGGATCATATTTTACTGTCATATTGTTATACACTTAGGAGGTCTGTTCTGCTTAAAAAGAAATGCTGGCATTGCCTAAGATATCCCAGTGCTGTGCTGCAGGATGCTGCCAGCGCAGTGTGCTCAGGTTCTGGACCGGCAGGACATGAGCCAGCTCCGGCCTAAAAGCTGTATGAAATACTGTCATCCTGAGCCTGCCTTGTGATTATGCTTCCCATAATAAATACACAAGGCCTTTATAGGCCTGACTCAAGCAGGACCTTCTTTTCTGTGTGAGTGCACTGATGTTCAGCTCTTTTTAGTGTCTCAGGCGTTTGGCCACCACTTCCACACCCTGCTCTTTGGACATTTTTGAAAACCCTCTCTGCATATCTTCCTGTATCAACTTTTCCTCCCTTTTTTCATCTGTCTAAACTTAACTTCTTGTCCTGTTTATTTAGCGTCAGCCCATCAGGCTGGGCTTTTTCCCAAGTTGTTCTGAGCCATCTGTCATGCTTTTTGCTGTATAAATACATAGTCAGATCAAAATGTCATCTATGTAAACTTTAGCACATTGAGCTGTTTAAAATTTAAATACAGCGAAATCTTGTGGTTTTTGGTGAAACACCTGGAGCTGAACCAACTGAGACCATGGTCTGAGACACAAACAGTGAGTGTTGAAACAGTTAGATGAGGGAGATCTTTGAAGACCTTAGATGTTGGTGCACTTTCCAGCTCTGTTCTGACCTCATATCAAATTGAGGACAGGGAAGTCAACATTTTCCTTTCCACCTTCCATAGACTGGTGTCTCACAGGTCTCCAGTTTTAACAGCAGGGAAATAGATACAGGGCTCGGGAATTTCCACAGACTGGATTTGCTATTTGAGATGCAGACAGTGTCTCCCAAAGGAGGCGCTGAATGAAAACAAGTATGATGTATTATTTTCTTAACCCACCCGTCAGACCCATGCTAATGCATCAGGCATGGAAAAACCATGGATGTTCATCATCTGTCCCGGCAGTTCTGTCTTTGTTGAAAGCTGAAAATGTTCCCTTTTTTGTGTATTCGATCAGGCCTAATTCCAGTAATTGACTAGGCAGAATTTAAGTGCTTTTGTCCAAAATGTGTGATGACGCTGCTCGGCTGCTGCCTAACTTCTTGGGGTGAATAATTTCCAAGAGCACCTCACATTTTGTCTGGATGACCTACAATAATACTTTTGCACATTTCTGAATACTATTCCTGAACGGTCTGAACAATTTGACATCTAAGTCAAATCTAAGCTCAGTCAGGAGCCAGAAAGTAGGCACTCCTCTGCTTCTATGTTTGACATGCTTAGACTTGCTGCAGTTGTCAAGATACATCAAAAGAAATTGCCCAGAATGGGCTCAATGCTCCATGAAGCTTTGAGCTTCATTCTTTTAAAATGATGATGGAGTTGCCTTTGTCATACCATTTAATTAGCCTGGATGTCCATAGAAGATGGGGGTAGATACTGCGAGCATTCAACTTTTTGGGCTACCCAAGGTAGCTACCTTAGCTATAAAGCTGAGTACTCAGGGGTTTTATGTTCTTTACCTGGTCAGTGAAGGAGTTGCTTTTGGATGTCAATTCACTTAAGAGAGTATAAATCTCCCTCCTCTTTTCCTCAATGCTGTCATAACCCAAAGCAAGAATCTCTGCAGCTTCAGGGTGAGCAACATTTTCTTGGAGACAGTCTTTTCTACATCTATTTTAGAGTTGCCCTCTACAAGACATTACAAACTCTTCCTTAGCCTGGTTAGTCCCCTACTCTTCTCCAGCTCTTGCTTTTGGTGGAAATGAGACCTGATCCATTCTAAGCCAATTACATGTTGCTTCCTTTCTCTATGGCATTCCAATGAATCATGCTTCTTAAGATCTGAATGTTTCACTGATCTTTTGGTGTTGACTGGTCCTTGTGCTATTCTGCCCTGGACATGTTAAATGAATACATGGTTCATTTGCTTTCAGTGCATTGACACATTTCTCTGCTGTTTCTGCTTTCAGCTCTCATTCTATAGGCTCTGATCTTAGTCTTACTGTTCCCATCTTAATTCCATGCTCTGCATGTTGAAATGGTATCTGCAATCTCTTGCAAAGCTGATAATACTTTCCAATTCTTGCATCATCTTCCAACATTTCTTTGTCTTGACTTGCAGAGCTTATTGTGGAACATCTGCTTTTGCGGGCTGTGATTTTGAGATTGAGATATTTTTTTCTGTCTCTTTTTTTTTTTTTTTTTTTTTTTTTTTTTGCCTTGGGCCTATTTTTATGTTCTCTTCAACGGCAAATAAGAAATTTTTGACAAGTCCAGATGTTAGGTTTTTTTAGCCTGAGGATTTTATCTCTGGGACTTAGTCCCCATCCAAATGGCAAAGTTGGCTCTTTCACCTTGGAGCATTCCCAAACTGTGGTTTCAATTTCTTTCTGCATTTGAGCTTAATACACATAAATGCTTTGTTCTCTTGTGTGAGAGACAGCTTATCCTGCTGCCTTCTACCACTACATTCCCACATGGCACAGTGGGGCCAACTCTTCACTGATGTTCAACAACTCGAACACAGGGGCTCTTCCTCACCTCCTGTATCCAGACCCTCCTTCCGGAGTGCCAGGGCTGCTGGTGTTGCTGCTGGTGCAGTTACAGCCTCCCCCACTTTTCTGTGTTTTCTCCTCTTTTCTGCCTGTAAATGCTATTTGTAGCTGGGCCAGGGCAAATTACCACACTAACGATTTTGGACAGGGCCAACATTTTCACTGTGCTGTTCTCTTAATTCAAGAAATTAATGACTGAGAAAAATGTAGAATATGTTAAGAAGCTTTTAGATACTTGATATTTGGGGAGTTTCATTACCTCTTAAAGCATTAAAATAAGGTTCCCCCTTGAAAGGGGGGTTGTGGCTTTTTTCTTTTCTTCAAAGGTTTTGGTTCTGCTTTATCAACTGGAACAGTTGTGCCCTTATCAGTCACATCATAAACCACCACTGTACAACTCTCCTTATGGTTGCTCAGAAAGGCATTGAAAATACCTCTAGTATGACTTAAGGGACATGGAAATTCTTAGTGTAAAAAAATAATAATAGTTATATTTTTGGCAACGATATTAAATAAAAATTATAATAAACACAAAATATGGTGGGCAGGGAAGAAGGAAATTTCATCACAAAAAATATTTACAGAGCTGTCACTGGCCTGCTTCTGCAAGATTGTTATAAAGTGCAATGGATCTTAAATGTTTCCAAGAAATATCCTTGTCCAGTCTTTCTTATTATCTAAGTAGTTAAGAATCTAGAGAAAAATGGTTTGAGTCATAAAAATCAATATATTGTAGAAATTTCAAAGTCCTGAGAAAACACATCAAATGCTGGGGCTGCTGCAATTGGTTTGTTTAAGTACAAAACATGCAACAAAGACCTGATAAAGTAAAGCAGAATCAAGAAAAGCTTTGCTTCATCTCAAAGAATATGAAACACTAAAGCCAAAAAACCAGAAACCTTCTTTAACAGGATAAACATATTGCAGGAATCAAGGAGACACTAAAATCCTGGAGATTATACTCATGCCCTCTACTCTCATTTTCATGAATGTTACCCAGGTCTGGGGCTGGGTGTGATTTGAACCTTGGAGGATAAAGTTATAAAAACCTTTAAAGAGTGTGTGTGTCAGCCATACCGTGGAATTATTAAAAATTTGGTAAGACAACCTGCACTTCCCTGTCTGCTGTCCTGGCTGTGCAAAACCTCATTGAGGTTAATGTGTGCCTTAGGAGAGAAGTTGTCCCAGCGTCTATGTGATGTTTTTTACACTTTAATTTTAGGTTTTGGCAGTAGGAAGTCTTAGACTATTTCTAGAGAGTGCTATAGGAAAGTTAATCTCTTACCACCAATGGTATCAGAATAAAACTTATTTTTTTGCAGATTCCCCAGCTGAAGCCAGTGGTTGGTGTTCTGGCCTTTATTAGTTTGTGAGTCACTATCATTTCTGTTACTTCCCCAAGGAAATTTTATAATGAAAGACAGCTATTAAAATGTCGATCATATCCTGTTCTTCCTGGAAATCTGCTCAGAGGCAAGAGTGACAAAGAAGCAGAGAAAAGCTGAGGATGTGCAAGCTTGAGTTTGAAATTGTGGCTTGGTCTCTACTGACAGTAGACAATGAATTTTGCAAATTTGGAATGATGTGGAAGACTATTACAGAGAAGAGCCTTGCTCCTAGGACTCTCAGGCCTGAAGGCTACCTTATCTGACTTCATGTGTGTCAGGCCAGAGAGTGAAGGAATATAGCTGCTCCTATTCCAAAGCCCTTGTAAGGAGGAAACTACGGAGGCTAAAAAACCCAACCTAAGGAAGAGGGAATAAAGGAAGGTTGTTCAAATTCTGCATGCAAAATGTTAGGGGAAGATTTTTAAGGTTCTTAGCAGATGTTGAGGTAAAGCTTACAAAAGGACTGTATGCACCTAAATCACTTCAGATCTTCCTGAGAAAATAAGT
Organism: Tringa tobata; assembly: GCA_033628505.1. Lineage (NCBI taxonomy): Eukaryota > Metazoa > Chordata > Aves > Charadriiformes > Scolopacidae > Tringa > Tringa tobata. Next base: position 1,536,672 of record JAHREE010000150.1, read on the forward strand.
TTTGAACAGTATGCACACTTTCTTTTTCTTGAAGATGTGTATTAGTTTTATATTAGCTCACCCTTTGAAACACTTTGATTTTAAAACAGTTATGAACTTGTGACAGAAGTGTTGCTTTCCAGCTTTAATCTTCCCCAAAATTACAAGGCAATCAGGATCTTTTTCCCTTGGAGGTGTCATTAGACTTTGCTGACTTCAGAACTAGAGACTATAGAATATTTGTAAATCTTTCTAAAAAGTACTTGATATTTTATAGTTTTAGTTCTCATAATCCAATACTCCTAGTTTCATCACTAATTAAAATTACAATTACAAAGTGTTGTTAAGTAGGTTTCTCTTAGCAAGATAACAGCAAAGATTTTGGTCAAAGGAAGTAGCTGTTGAACCATACGTAGTCAGTTGGCTGACCTTCTTTTGGTCCTACACACCCAGTAAAACCTTAATGATTTACTTGTTGCATAAGAGACTTTATGTGCCATTTTTCAGAGCATGTCTGTATTTGTTCTAAACATTTGACCCACTGGTTGAAGTGCTTTCTTGCTCTCAGCTGACATAGATGTGCACCAAAAAAAAATTTAGCCAGAATATTTTCCCAAAGTGTTATTTACCTTGAGTCATGCTGCTGAAAATTTTGCTTCAGAGTATTTGTAAAGACCTTTGAATATCATGGTGTTGTGGTACTATGAGCCTCAAACTCTTTGCATTTGTGAAATGAGTCAGCAGAATTGCTCATCAACCTGGGTTATTATCCGAGACTGCCACAGATTTTTAGGGCAAAAACACAAAATGTTGAGGTCAAACAGCCACTACTTCTAACAATCCAGTTTATACCACCTGTGAAAACTGTCTTGACTTTGATTTTTTGCATAATCCATTCAAAGAAAGAAGGCAATGCAGAACAAAAATTGTAGAGCCCTTTTGGAAATGTAGGTGCAAACTGAACATTTTCAAAATTTCCTTATCTGAACAGATATTCTAAACACCTTGAGAAACTGACTAGGTCCAGCGGGAATGAAGATGCTTTAAAACTGAAATGAAAAACTCTTCCAAAAATAGTTCGGTAAACTGAGTGAATGTTTACACATATTTGGTCAAATATTGAAAATACTTTTACCAGCAAAAATGACAGTGTGAATTTTCTTTCTAATAATTGAGGGGGAAAATGAAAGTGGACAATCTGAAAGACAAAAATAGAGAACTACAGGATTGCCTCTGGATTCATTTCTCTGCTGAGATTGGGTACTTAATTGGTAAATTCAAGATATCCTGCAAAAAATGCTGAGTAAGAACTAAGTGCCTGAAGTGCACTGTTGTTCTTTGTTGCTCAGTGGAAATTTTAGTGTTAATACATATGTGCGTTTGGACACAAATCCTCGGATTAAAACATAGAAGGCTTGTGGCCATAAGACTGGGGTAACTGTAAGGTCAACCTTGACTACAAGAAATAGCCTAGATGACTAAAATGTACTTGTTATTGGAACATATGTAAAACTACAGTACCAACACCTCATCTCCCCAGCTCTTTCAGTCCAAGAAAAGGCTTACAATATGCCTGCTAAAGATACATAGACACTTTTTTTCCCCATCTTCAAAATTTTCTAAGAGTTATTTCTAGATAATGAATATGACCCTTCTTATATTTCAGAGCATGAAATAGCTATATATATTTTTTTAAATTATACCGCACAGTTTTTTATAATGTGTTTTCCCTAATTCTGTGCTTTTTAGACAAACCCTTTGGCATCTTCAACATCCATATTGGAATTAAATGTCACTTAGCTTAAGAACCTGCTTTATATCTGTGGACTTCATTTTGAACTGGAACTCTGAAGCAACGTTTAAAGGGTAGGTATGACACAACTGGAAAACATCTGTAAAAACAGAAATGAATTGACAGACTTGTTGATACATGATGAAATCCAGCCTAATGACTTAGTTTCACACCAGAATTTTCCATGCATGGCCAGTTTTAGAAACCTCAGCTGACACAGAGGTTTCTTCTCGAAGGCTCACTGAAATAGGTATGACTACTGAAAGCTATTCAGTGTGAATAAAAGTATTGGAGTTTAAGCTCCGAGCTGGGAAAATGGGGCTGTGGAAGTATAAAATGAATTTGTTGAAAAGAACTATATTTTCCTCGGTAAGAGTGGTTAAAGTGAGAAGAGTTTTTTCTGTTGACTAAAGTTAGGGTTTTCAAGAGCAGATTGCTAAAGAAAAGATAGTTACAGTCCCCTTCCCTCTTCATTATTTTTGATAGTAAGACTTATGTGTTAGTAGGTTTAGGTAATTCAGCTGTGAAACAGCTTTTGCATTCAAATTTGAAGTACAAGACCTTTCCATCAATTATTTTCAATTCTTCCCCTTCCCTTCCAAACAGCTATTTTTGCACTCGTGTGCCAAAGGGACAAGCGAAAAAAACCAAACAGAGATCTTAATAGTGTTAGAAAGTATGACTCACATAAGATGAGATTTAGCATTTGAATTTTATTCCTCCTCACATGGATTGGTGAGAGGGAGGAGAGTAACTAACAGTCAGTAGGGTTAAGCATTTTGTTTGTCACTAATGTAGACATTCCTCAAGTCTGAGTAATGAGTCAGTCTATCTCTGCTTGTCTACTCTCTTGTTTGAGCCCAGTTGGAGTGTAAGATGATTCAGAAGCAGCACTGGTTTCGGAGCATTCATATGATTTAAATACAAGGAGGTAGAACTTAGTTCATACAGACAGGCAAGAAAGGTGTTTCAGCACCGGCTGTAATAAAGTGAAGTATGAGATCATATAGTTATATCCTGTACCCTGAACGAGTAGAATCCCTGTATCCTTAATTTATGCTGGAAGCATCATCACACAACATTTTGGGGAGGCAATGGCTGCAGATGCTCACTGAGAGCCCTATGTTCCTTCGGGCACTTCTGGATCAATGAAAAGAGACCATCTCAGCCCTGCATTCCTCCCAGCTTGGAGGGATTAAGGTTGAGGACCACACAAGAGCTGAGTACCCTTTTTTTTGTGGCACAAACCCTGTGTTGAATTTCAGTTTCAAAATCTTTTGCCCTTTTACTCTGCACAACTTTGATTTCCTCATGCATAATGACTTTGTGTTTAAAAAAAAAAAAGGCCATGATTTTCTGGAGTATCCTTCATACCTCTCGTGTTCTGTGAACACTCCTTAGTTTCATCCAGAGTATCTCAAAATATATAATCCAGAACATTTCTCTTGAAGTTTTCATTATTTTAAGTAGCCACCTTTGCATGTGAGTTTTCAGTTCCTGGGTTTTTACGCAGCACCCCGGAAGCCTGTTGGTCTGAACTGGAAAACATTGGCCATGGCACAGTGATGGAACTGATACTGAAACTGTACATTATTTTGCTGTGTTCCTGGACTTTGTTTAGCTTTTGCTTTTGTTTCTCTGTGACCTGAACAATTTGTCTGTCCCTTCCTGACAGTGGTGAGAGTTAAGGAAGGTCAAAGTTGGGTTTTGGGTCTTTGGTGGTTCTTGTGACCATAACTGTGGAGCCTTGTACAGACTGTCAGATGAAGCAGTCATGCCTGATGAAAAGGGAACATGTCTCACATCAACACTTAATATGCGCTTTAGGAAAATTATTAAACCTGAATGTCATGGTGAGCATCCTGGCAGGATGCTGCCTCTTACCTGTCACCTTACTTATTGTATGCCACGAGGCTCTGCAAGCCTCAAGAGTAAAAACACTACAGGGCAACGTTTACTGGCTTTTAAAAGGAGTCTGATTAATGGCAAAGTCCTGTGAATAAACCTTTTTTGATGTCTCTTCTGTCTTGTTTATTAAGATTGCTGCCACAGTCATCTCTCCTGTCCTGACAATACTGAGGAGAGACTGAAGAAATAAGATTTTAAATGACCACAGTGAAAACTCTTTGATCAGCAAGTCAAGCAATGAAAAAGTGTTATTCATGTACCAGGAGAAAGTCAGCAAAAAAAATTCAAGATGCTGTAGCCTTCAGCTCTAGAAAACAAGGAAATTCTTAAGCTGCTAATCAGAAATATAAAAGGGGGAGAAATGAAACATACAGTTCTTGTTCCTGCTTTAATGAATTTTTTGTGTTTTATCTAGAAGTCCAACCCATTAGGAATTAACATGTGGACAAAATGTGCTTTGATTCACTACACAGTGAAAATTCTTTTCCTGTTTTCAATAATGATCTTTTAATTTTACCTAACTATTGATTTTGAGGTTGTTTGAGGGGTTTTTTTTTGGAGGGTTGGGGGGGTGGGGATGGAGTGGGTAGGGTTTGGTGGCTGGATGGCATGCCCACAGTATACCTGCTCTTCCTTCTGTTACCATTTGCTATTTGCATTGTGGTGTCGGTGGTACAGTATTGCAGCGCTGCATGAAGCACAAAGCTCTTCAGGGATGCCCATGGTAACTCACTGGTTGAAAGCAAAAAGGGATGTATTTTCTGTCTGGTTTGAGGTGAATCAGCATTTTCTATATGAAATCCAGTTTGCCTGTTGTATCCTGCAAAGCACTTGAAGAGAGGATGAAAGATTATGCAGAGGCTTGTCCCCATGTGACAGCCATATTCCAGCTCTTCTCCCTCAAACCTTTTTCATGTCATATTGTGGGATTCATCTTGTAAACCTACAAGTGAAAAACAGGAAGAAGAATTGTCATCCTGGTCTAGGAGACACTCATCACTTTTTGAAAAATCCAGTCAGGTAAGCACTGTGTTATCATCTGGGACTATGATCTTGAGCCTAAAATCTCACTGAGGGGGTCACAAAATTTCCAAAATAATGATGGTGTTTCCTGTGAAATGATGGATCAAACCACTGAAGTGGTTTCAATGGTTTGAAATGGAAGAAGTAGGTGAATAAATTCTGATTCATATTTATCTAACTCAGGGGTTTTCCTGATTGGATTTTGATCCATACCTTCCAGCAAAGATATATGAGCTTCCTGCCTCTGTGGCAATTCTGATCTCATCCTGGGTGATGTATGGCAGCTTCTGCTTTTTGCTTCTCCATGACTGAAATGTAAAACTTTATACAGAAAATCTGTGCCTTGTAATGGCTGCTGGAATGCTCCAGCGAACTGTCAGCAGGAAATGCAGAAATTAGCGCAGTAACGATCAAAGTAGTGCAAAGCATTACTGCAGTATGTATTTTAAGTGTAATCAGACTTTTCTCCCTTTTCCTGAGTAGAGTTTCCTGAATATCTTGGGAAAATGTCCAAGTTTAAAAAGAATCTGTAGAAAAAAAATGGGAACTGGGACAATTTCTCTCTTCAAACTAATTTCAGCTCATTAAACACACTACCAATATGAGAGGGACTATTATACACCACGAAGTTCAAACGGCTGAGTTCTTTCATTCAAACGATGCTCTGTACCATGCTAAAATGATTACAGAGCTTGGTCACCGCAAGTCACATCCTTCATAGGTGGCATGAATAACCACATTAAACAGGGATATTCTGTCTAGACTTATTTATCTCTTTCCAGCTTTCTCGACTTCTTAAAAATCTTATTAAACACTCGATTTAATTTACTTGACTAATTGCTGTCTCCAAAAGAGCAAAGAATGTCTGTTACAGATAAAAGAGAACATATTAACTTTTCTCATGGTTTTTTTGGCCTTTTCCTACTATGTTTTTTCTAGCTACCTAATTGAAAAAAATCCGTATTTTGAATTCTGTTATAATTCTTAACAAAAGGACCTGAAATATATATTATTTTAGTCCATGTGGGAAACAACTCTTCTATCCCAGTTTCAAAACTTACTCACCATTTCTATTTTAATAGGAAAGCACATCATGTATTACCATGATTGTCTATCACATCTTAAAGAGCCCCTCATTCTTAATTCTGTGTTTGAGTTAGCTTTGATATCTGGTCTTCTTTAATAATAAAAAAATGTAATCAAATATTTTTGCAATTAGTTGCTTCTAGTTGGGCATAGGGGCAGCCTGGAAGTTGTGGTGTGCTTTTTTAGTCAAAAGTTTCTCTGCTAGACTGCCTGACAGGGAACAAAGAAAGTCTGTGGCTCTGGGCTGTTCTGTGGTGCAGATGAGAGCTTTTCCTAAGGCTCACCAACAGGCAACTTGGGAGCCTGGAGATCTCTTGCTGCAGAGCCAGGAGTGGGAAACTCCTTGGAGGCTGGGTTTGCCAGAGCCTCATGACTCAGTCTCACAGCAGGGAGACTAAGTGCCCTACCACATCTTGCTTTCTGGTTCCTTGGTGGCCAGGGAGTAGCACTTCAAGGAGATATAATTCAGCAGAGCTAAGCCTGGTAGCCCACAATGGCCTAATTAAAACTAGTGCCTGGAAACTGGAAAGAGGCAAATTAATGTTAGGATTATAGTGTCATAAGACCATAGGATAATTGAGACTGAAAGGGTCCTCAGGAGGTCACTAGTCCAATGTCCTACTCAGGGCAGCATCACCTCTGAGCTCAGACCAGTTTGCTCAGGGTTTTATCCAGTCAGGTCTTGAAAACCTGCAAGGATGGAGAGCACAACCACCCTCTGTCCTCGTAGGGAAAAACTTCCTACCTGTATCCAGTAAGAACCTTCAATGATAGACACATATTTGTATTGTTGATGATTATTGGGATCAATCTGACATAGGAAGTGCTGGATACCACCACGATTGGATAGCTTCTGGGAAACATGGCTTTTATCAAAGATAAATTGCTATTTTCTGTATATCCAACAGTTGCTTCTGGCCTTAATGTAAAAACTACATTAAAAGACATGCTATCGCCTAGTGGGAGGAGCTGAATGAGGTGCTTTTCACAATAAAGGAATTGTTATTTTTTCAAAATATCTTTTAATTTAAATTGCTAAAATTATAGTAATGGGGTTTACATGAACTGAAAACTAAGTTTGTGAAACTGTTGTTTTTCCTAATCTTTCTATGTCTTTTGGACTTCATGCTTCTGAGACATCCTTATGCCATTTAATAAACAAGTGAACTTACAAAGGAAGAAGAATATACTCAGAAGCATGTGAATAACCTAACCTATACTTCTGCAAAGCCGTTAGACAAACTGTTGCTCTAAAAAAAAAAAAGACAAAAAAAGCAGCACAGTGCTGTCTTTCATGTGATAGTTAAATATATGGTTTCCTGCCTTCCAAAAGTAAAAAAAGGTGATGTTTCAATAAGTTTATTTATTATTATTAATTATTATAATTATTATTAATAATAATAATAGTGCTACACTTCACCGACACTTTGGCTGTTAGGCTAGTGTTGCACGCTGAGAACCAGAACAGCTGCCCCATACTTGGGGGTCACACTGGGGCACAGTGGTTGTCTTGGGGGTTTTGTGATGTTTTCCTTTCCTGCTGCTGCCACTGTTAACATGCAGCAGGGTACGTGAACGGGGATGGGGCCTATTGCTGGGACACATCATTGTTATAATGATGCATTTTAGGCCTTTTTGTACCCCTTGCTACACTCAGGATTCTGAGAGGTTCCATCTCAAAAGGCAAAATGCAGCTAGCTCAAGTAAATTCAATGCGGATGCTTACTCGTCCGTTCTATACCAAACCCCAAACCAGGAATGTATGTTACAGCATATGACAGACTGAACTCAGTTTCCCATTATACAGAGATGGGAAGTGAAAGTGTGCAAACTTTGCATGATCCAATCTAGAAATGGTTAATCTCTGCTTACCTCCTTTTGCCTGGGACTGCACGCCTTTACTCAGCAGATCCAGGCCAAGGTTCATTGTTTATCTAAAGCTATTTCTAATTCAGCTGGTGTATGCGTTCAAGGCCTAAGGTGTAATTGTGGTCTGATTCTCCATACGCGATGGTAACATCCTGGTCTCGCTTTTGGGTGCTAGGGAGTTGTACTCTCAGAGTTTGCCTGAAGTGCCGATGCTGCCTAACTATACAATACAAAGAGATCTGACCCGAGTGAAAAAAAGGAACCTTGTGTAATGCCTGCACAATTATAAAAAGGCTTTGTCAGGGGGAAAAAAAATAAATTAAAAATAAGAAAAGCTTGAATCTGAGTCCTATCCAAGGATTGTCTTTGTAAAAGAGCTGAATGGGTCCTAGGTTGGAGATGAACATACAGATAAAGAGAAAACAAATAATTGTTCACGGTAGAATGAAGAGATAAGGATCCATTTAGCATGTGCTTGTGTGGGCAGCTACAACTTGGCAGCTGTGCTGGTGGTGTTTCCAACACTGGGAGTGTACACAGAAGCTCTGCAGCCCTTCTTCCCATGGCCACATTTTTTGGTCTGCTGCCTCTGAGGTCCTAACAACTCCTTCCTCCTTCTGTAGTCGATCAGGAATTGTGCAATACCTGCCATGTGGTGTGTCAACAATGACCATACACATAAACATGTGATTGGTAGCAAAAGTGGGCAAAATTAGGAGAAAGTGGGTATTTCCTAGTAAGGTCTGGACTGTAAATAAGGTTCAGTATGAAACAGGAAAATGACTGTTTTAATTAATTTCTTATTCAGTGGTATCTAAAGATGTTCAAAGTTGACCCCTACTCATTTTTTGCTATGCTTTCTGGATTTTCATTGTTCCTTTAATGAAGATCACCACAATTATGATTTTATTCTGTTGAAAAAATACTTTCTTTCTTAAAACTGTAAAAAAAATCTTCCAAAATAAAGAAAAATTTAGTAATATTTTTTCACTAACATTATCAGTGGTAAGTTTTGTCTTTGTTGAAAAACTGTGCTATTGAGAAAGATACCAATATTAAATATTCAACTAGACATACCCAAATCTAAACTTTTGTTTTAGTAAACATTGAAGATAATAATGCCAAATAAGAAATATCCTGGGAGAAAGAAAAAGATCACCCAAGTTTTGCTTTTTACAGATTTTTTTTTTACAGTTTTTGATAAATATGTTTGCCATATGATTTTCTCTTTGGAAGCCTTGCTGCAGATGAGGTTACAGCTACATTTGCGTGAGCAGACAGAGGCAACTGTGGTTTTGGCTTCCCCCTGCTCCAAGGCAGCCAGGCAGCTTTGGCACTGAAACTTCAATGAGCTGCAAGACCGAGTTGAAGGCTCAAACCTTGGAGCCAGACAAGGAGAAGACACAGAGCCATCTGAGCGGGCTTTTGTTCAAATGCAAAGTCAGGTGTGTTTGCATGTGGACAATGCAGCACCAAACAAAAAGGTGGAGAGCCACAAGTGTATGAGCGTTTTGTGATGTATTAGAGAGGATGTCAGTAATTGTCTTTAACAATCACTGACAATCAAACAAACATTTCTTTCCACAGGCAGTAAGAGTTCCCAAGATTTATTTCAAAACTTCTCTTTGAGCAGTAAAGGTCAGTATTTTGGCAACACACGCAAATTTATCACCTAGTGCCGATCTGTTAGAAGGTTTGGAAAAAATTTAAAAAATATTTTTACTGTGTCTTTTGTAGTCCTATCAGATGGTGATTAGATTTTGAAGATTAATCACAGAGAGTAGTGATGTTGTATTTTAAACAAGGCTGTAAAATTTTATTGCTCCCTGGGATGGTTTGAACAACTATAGGAGAAGGTTTTTAATCATTTTGACCAGAGGTAAAACTCATCATTAGAGAAAATGAAATTTGCATCCTTATGGCTGTTAAGTGGAATAATGACATTTATTTTATGATTGGGATGCAAATTTCCTGAGTGATAAACTGACGAAAAGGGTTTTTTTTATGTAAACAGCTTTAGGTGATGCTATGGTGCTGCAGAACTCCTTCCATGCTATTTTGAAGTATAAAGAAAAACAAAACTTGAGCATCAAAAGGAGCTAGGCATTTATGTTAGAACTCCATTTACCCCAAGAGGTGTTAGGAGACTTAGAATGTGATATTTTCTTGCTTCTAGAAAACATGAAGAGAAAGATAGGAAAAGGCCTCATACGAACCTTATGTGAAGCTTTATTATTATCAGCCATGCTTATATGAAATGAACATTCCTGTTGCCCTGTCAAACCCAATTTTACCCTATGGTCGCTCTTTTCTTGCCTAGATGTTATTTATGCATGGTAGTATACATAAACCATGAAGTCCAATGCCCTTCATAGCCACAGTACAATTTTTGTAGAGATGGAAAAGGGTACCACAACATCATAGTTCCAGCCTTGCAGTGGATGTTGATATAACAGTGCGCATCCTAAAGTACTGCATAGAAATTCTGCAAAGCTCATGGTTTTTTGAAGGCTTTCTGTGATGTAGCTTTGGGTGAGGATTTAATATTTTCATAAAAAGATAGAGTCTAAAGATAAACCATTATACTGAATTTTATAAGAACATTAAATGTATAATTTGGGGCAGCCAGATGTCCTGTGGAAGCTGAGCCACACCACAAATTCACATTTGCTTTGGAAAATTTCAGATTTTAATATAAGTGCTGTGGATTCAAGTTTGTTCTTCTTCTAAGACATCATTAATGAGAAATGAAGGTACTTAATCTAGCTATCTTATCTGATCTTTAGCTTATTTGGGGTCTTTTTAACTTTAAAAAAAAAAGATCTGATTAAGTACAGTAGTGAGAAATATAAAACATTCACCAAAGCCTTTCCAAAATTGTTCAGCCTCCTGCAAATGCAAGAAGAGGTCCTCAATGGTTCACCATGGTGGATACCATTTCTTTAGTGGTGGAAGATTTAGGGAAGAAGTTATTGCTCATACTGGTTCTACTCACAGCTCTGGGTGACTAGTCTGCTGCTCTTTTGCAGTAGACAACAGCTGAGTTAAGAGCTATAGAGGTATGGGTCTCTGGTTTGGTAGACACAATACTTATAAATTGAACAAAGCCTACTCCTGTTTCAAAGACCTTTTTCTACAGAGGTGAGAGACCAATCTTCTTACCCTCCATCCATGGTCTGGGCAAGCCCAATTCAGGGCCCCAGAAGGGACTGTAGTTTAGACATTTTCGGTTGGTCTCTGTAGAAGTCTACCTCCTTTTGTTGAGTCTGGAAGCAGTTTCCTCTGGAGCGAAAATGAACCTCAGAGAACACCCTTGTGCATATTCAATCTGGTGAAGAAAAGAGTTTGCAGAAAGGCAGGATATAAGAAGTGCTCCAGATGGAATCTGTCATCCCATGACCCAGACATACCACAGTACAGGAAACCCCCACAGCTTTCCACTCCTGTGCCATGTAGTCATCATAGCACAGAACAGCCTTTTTTGTTTCGGAAAGTAAAGAAGTATGAGGTCCTTTCCATCTCAAGGAGCATGACTACACAGGAAGAATGAGAATGGACGACTGCAGTGTTTAAGTGTTGAGCTCTGCACAAGTTTGCAGCAGAAGACTATGAGGTTTTGACTTGTTAATAAGAAAAATATTTTGAAAAGCTGCTGAATAACCTGAGATTTACGTATTGTATTTTAAGTCTTCCCACACCCCAGAAGTAGGTGGATTCCTGAAGTTTTGGAAGTTAGGACATTCAGCATGGGATTCATGTTAATCAACTTGGGACGACCATGATGAAGATGGTTGGAAGGTGAGGTTCTCATCCAGCTTCCTTTTACAGTCATTGAAACATGAGTAAGTACTTCTAGGATGCGGTTCATCTAATCTTAGTGTAGAGGTTCAATATAGGAGAGTCAAGTCATCCTCCAGAAGTGCCCAGTTCACCCCAGTATGACATGAATTTAGACACCTAACTTCAAGGTCTGATAATAGGTGGTATAATTTCCACTCAGAAGTTATCAGATTGTCTAACTTCAGCATACCTTGCCATGGGAAATGGAGATACTACTCCCCTCATTACCATATTTCTGCCACTTTGAAAGATGCTAAGTATTGAATGGAGAAAATAGGAATGATCTATAATGCAAACTCATCCAGGAGGCCCTCATGTTACAGGCTAAAAAATAGATGAAGAAAGTTCCTGAAAGAGGGAAATATAATTAATGTATCTGTTCAGCTGGAGAAAAAGTTGATGGTATGCCAAGGAATGAATCAGTGGAGAAACAAAAATTAATAGAAAAGGAATAGTATTGCTACTGAAATCCATTCATTGAAAGTGGTGCTTGTATTCATGGACCAAGTGACTGTGTGACAAAAGTCCTTTAGCTGTGCTGAGAAATGAAGCAGGTAAGTAACCAGTTGCACTGCTTTGCACAGTTCCTGCATCCTAGTTTTCAGTGGAAATCCCAATTTGCTGGGCAGCTGCTCATCCTCTCTCTCTTGTCAGCATTTGAACCCATATATTCATCTTTGGGTGCCCAGACTGTGCCACCTGGGTTTGAAGCAGGACTGTGTTACACACCCAGGCTTCACAAAAGTGTACATTTGTAAAAGAAAGAGAAAACAGATTCAGAATGCTGCTGGTATGACCAATTATGGAGAAAATAACTTTTCATTTTGACACAGCTATCACAGGGGTATAGTGGCACCTGGAAGTCCTGCCAAGACCCCAACCCAGACGTCTACAGCAGACTAACCTGCTGCCCCAAAGATCACTTTTGGTCTGAACACAAAAGCAAGCTGAGGAAAAGGAAGATATATGCCCATTTAGCTGGTAAGGAAATGAGGTCAAGATAAATCAGAGAATGTTCCGAAAGCTTGGTGATCTGAGTCCCCAGTGATTACTTCTACTCTCAGCAGCGTACAGGACTACTTCAGCTGATATTTCATTCTGTTACTCACAGACCTGCATCAGGACTATAATTTTAAGAATTCAGAAACAAAACTAAGCAAAACTGGGCAATGTTTTATTTCTTAGCAATTTATTTTTAATAAAAATAATTTTTCTCATGCCTTATTCACTCAGCTTATTCTAAGGTCTTATTCTGTTGTCATAACTGCACACATGAAATTTTCACTAGTACTTGAATTAAGCTGGGTTATAGCAGTACTTTTACTGCATTGAAGACTACAGTTATATGGAATTAACTTAATCAGATTAAATGAGAAAAGAAAGATTCTGTGGTGCCAGACCACCTCTCGTGAACTTTTGTGTATTTGTACAACTAATCTCTTCATTGGATTTTTATGAGGAATGTTTGCATATTTAGCCAGCTTAACTGTTTTCTGCTATAGTCATGGCCCCTGTTTTATCTGTACCTTTCTAGAGATCTGTTGAACCCCAGATACGGTTCTGTGCTTGGAAAACACAAAGACAAACAAACCCTAAAGAAAATAACAATATATAGAACATATCGTGTGTTGAACTCTGTTACATTAGTACTCAGGTCATTACTATCTGACAAAACTGCTTCTGTGAATAGCTGCATTTTTCATTCTTCATTCATTATGCAGGAAAAGAATGACTGAAAATGCTACTAGCAGGGCTGGATTCCCTCCAGCCAGTGAGACCATTGTTTGCAAAACCTTACCAGGCACAGCGCAGGGTGGTACTCAACCAAAGCAGGGCACTTGTAGGATTTATGCAAGGATGTGGAATTTTCCACTGACCAAGACAGGGTCGCAATCCTATGGAGGCATACTTTTGTAGGCGACCCTAAAAATAACATTGTGATGGGTTGAGCAACATTCAACTAAAGGTTAATGTAATTACCAGGAAAAACCCTCTGCTAATTACAGACTGTCCTGTCTTTTAAAGCTGTTATAATCACATTGCTTTCAGAAATGTAGCCGAAGCTCAGTTAATGCAGTCTGCTATTTGTGTGTATGTGACAAGTTGAGTCAGCTCAAGTGCACCCTGAAAAATATGCAAAACAATGATTTTACTGCCTCAAGGGTGAAGGATGGGAGCCAGGCAGAGCCTAAGGTGTTTCTGTTACTGAAAAGAAAGGGTCAGGACCAAAATGGGGTGCTGAGAACGACTGTAAAATGGAGAGAGCAAAGATTGCTGCAACCACTGTTTCTGCTGGCTGGAGGCCGAGGTGGACCACGGCATCATCTCCATGAACTCTGACCATCACCCCATGTATCCCCAGCACTTTCAGTTTTCAAGAGCTCAGGCTTAGGTAAAATAGGCAGTGGAATCTGCCCCCAACAGCCTTTGGCCCAACTACCTGCCTAGGTCAACTCTTTAGGTACTTATCAAACACAATTTCACTGAATTTCACTGAATTTTTAGAGTTGGAAGGGACCATAGAGATCACCTAGTCCAACTCCCCTGCCGAAGCAGGATTGCCCAGAGCTAGAGCATGTTACTCAGGACTGCATCCAGGCAGGTCTTGAAAATCTCCAAAGAAGGGGACTCCACGATCTCCCTGGGCAGCCTGTTCCAGGGCTCTGTCACCCTCACTGTGAAGAATTTTTTTCTCATGTTTGAGTGGAACCTCCTATGTTCCAACTTATGCCCGTTACCCCTCGTCCTCTCACTGGCAACCACTGAAAAGAGTCTGGCTCCCTCCTCCTTCAAACCACCCTTTAGATACTTATAGTATCTAAATCACCAGTGCAGAGTAGAGGGGGAGAATGACTTCCCTTGACCTACTAGCTACGCTCTTCCCTATGCAGCCCAGGATTCTGTTGGCCTTCCTGGCCACAAGAGCACACTGCTTGAGCGCCTAGTTCATAAAAAGAGCATTTATTCTGCAGTGTAAGACTTAGTCTCGATGAATTAAGACTTAAATACACAGGCTAAGCAGAAAAAATGCATCACAAGCAAATGTGGTGGCTTAGTTATGAGCAGTTTTCTTGCAGTCCAAACACTGCAGTACTTTAAAAATAAGTGCATACCTCAGAATTGTGTACATGTCTATTGCTCTTGCCAGGATCCTCCAGTTGTGACTAAAAAGAAAACAGAAATGAGCACTTCCAAGACTAATAATAATACTAACATCAACAACAATACTACAGTCTTTTGTAATTTTGCTGTTATGAAGAGGACCATCGGGCAATTTCTGAATGCTGGGGGTACGACTCATTTGTCCAGAATGAACAGGAAGCCTGTTGAAACCCCATTCTGCAAAAGGACATCTTGATTCAATGTTTGTTTAGTGACAGCTGAAATAATGGAAATCAGTCCCTATAAACAGCACTGTATAGAAGCCCAGACAGATTCTGGGACATGTGAGCACTGGGGTTCATGTGGGAGCTTTTAACTAAAATAATATTTGGGGATTAACTGTTGTGTCTGTGAAATGGCATCAGGCAGAGAACCCAGAAAGAATTTATTCAAGGCTATGACCCTCAGAGAGCTCAGGAAGCATTTGGGCCTGCTGGTTATGGAAAAAGCAGGCTGGGGTACTGTGACAAGAGGAGTGCTCTCTGGGTTTTGAGTCTCTCTAGTGCACAGCAGAGAAAAGCTTCTCTCTCCATAGTTTGCAGATCCTCACTTCCTTCCTCACAAGGAAATACTTGATTCCATCATCATCTTCTCCTGATATAAACCAAATGCAAGGGACTAAATATGTACAAACAAGTCAAGTGACTCTCTTCTCTTCCAGCATACACTTCTGTTTGGGACTTGAGTCACTATGGGGTTACATTTTGGCTTAAATAAGCACATTCACTCTTCCCAATTTTCCATACATTTTAGTTGGGCTATGGGGAATTCTGCATTTCCAGTGCTTATTCTGTAACTTATGGATTTTCAGAGCTGGAAACCCAACTGTTAGCAATTACACCCTTAGGTGACTTCATTTTAGCAATGGGGAAAATGACTGGGAGCTCTTGGGAGACTTTTTGGTGCCTTTCCCCTCTCTTTAGTGGACTCTTTCTAATTGCTCTGCCCCTGTAGACCTTCCCAGGAAGCGACAGCAGCAGTTGAGTTTATATTAATGATGAGATCCCTGCAAAATATAGACGATGGAAAGAGCCTGACTACACTTCTTGAGCACTTCTACACATCTCAGTCCAGTTACAGCCCCTTGTGACAGTCTTGTTCGAACTTCCCTACTTATTTCCAGGTGAAGCCACTACAGCGTTGTCTGACATTCGGCCCCAGGCGAGGGAGCTGTAGGTGTACGGCCATGGGATAGCAAAAGGGAAAGCAAAGGCCATGTGAAACGTTTGCCCTAGAAATCTTTTGTGATTTCAACAGATCCGTATTGTCCAGCCTTAAAACATCCCAAATTAATTTGAAACATGAAAGCTAAGTATTCTTTGTTCTCTATCAGCATGCACCACATCAAGCCTCTGTTTATTTGCATACAGATAGCCTGTGTTTTTTACAATAATGCCTAATCAGAGATTTCCGTGATAGGAAGTTTGATGTGTATCACACTGCTAGTTTGCCATCTAGTGGTATATAAAAACCCCAATTTTACATCATATTTCATAATTTCAGTGGAAAGACACCTCAGAGAAGTTCAGAACGCAAACGTGAGCTAGTTTTTCTGCTAGTTGATTTTAGTAATCTATTAGCAGAAGACAGTCCATTACCCTCTGCTCAGTGATTATTAATTAACATTTATTCCTAGACTTTACACTTGATTCTCCAGGAGCTGACTGCCTCAGGGTGTAGACAACTTTTGGACTTCACAGGAGAACTGCTGTATAAATACATCTGCTGCTGACCACTTTAGGTCTTACTGCTTTCAGTGTTATCCTGGTCTTTTGTGAAGCTATGAGAACAAAACTACCTATTTTTAGACAACTATCCAGGAATCTCAAAAAGTGGAACCTGAATGGTGCTTCAGAGCATCTTCAGTGAGAAGGCAGGTCACAGGAGGATCAGTGAAACCTCAAGGGCTCCTGGAAGATGTTTGTTCTTTCTGTTCTACAAACAATTCCGATTCCCATGAGTTCACAAACCTCTTTGAGCAGCACAGGTGGGCTGCTAGGGTCATGGCAATCACCTCATAAAGCACTGATCCGTAGACTGCTGGAGGCAACACTGCAAAGGGAAAATATCACTTCTCTGCAAAGCCTGAGGGTGCTGCTGAGGGACAGCTGATCACCTCCCCACTAAGAAGCTGTGGGACAGGAATCTCATCCCAGCCAAAGGACTCAACTGATCGGTCTGAAGAAGGTTAAAATGTCCAGGAAGAAAGACTGAATTAAGGCACAACCATCACATGCAGTTAGAGGAGTTGAGAAATTGGAAAAAAAGCATTTCAGGGCATGGGTGACACTTGTATTGAATCATAGAATAGTTTGGGTTGGAAGGGACCATAAAGATCATCGAGTTTCAACCCTCCTGCCATAAGCAGGGTCACCTTCCATTAGACCAGGTTTCTCAAAGTCCCACACAACCTGGCCTCGAACACCTCCAAGGATGGGGCATTCACAGCTTCCCTAGGCAACCTGTTCCAGTGTCCCACCACCCTTACAATAAAGAATTTCTTCCTAATATCTAATCTAAATGTCCCCTCTTTCAGTTTAAAACCATTACCCCTCATCCTATCACTACACTGCCTGATAAAGAGCTCCTCTCCACCTTTCATGTAGGCCCCCTTTAAGTACTGGAAGGCTGCTATAAGGTCTCTCTGGAACCTTCTCTTCTCCAGGCTGAACACTCCCAGCCCCCTCAGCCTGTTCTCATAAGAGAACTGCTCCAGCCCTCAGATCATCTTTGTGGCCTTCCTCTGAGCTTGTTCCAACAGGTCCATGTCCTTCTTATGCTGTGGACCCCAGAGCTGGACACAATACTCCAGGTGGGGTCTCACAAGAGCAGGGTAGAAGGACAGAATCACCTCCCTGTCTGAAGTTTGTTTTACTCTAGCATAAGAGTATAGCTAAGAATATTTTAGCTTTCTATAATAACTCCCATGCCCTTTATTCATTTACATATGATAGGAATATGGACTATTGTTACAGCTAGTTACCACTTGGGTACTATTTATTGGTTGTTGGGAAGAGAAAAATTACTGGAAGAGTCCCAGCGCAGCCAGTCACTGTCTGAAGCCTTTGTCACCAGTTAATTTAAAGTCCCTGGAGTTTCAATAGCTACGCTGGCAGCATGCTCAGCCAAACAGACCACTAAGGACTTCAAGCAATTTTGATCAGCCAGTCATTTCTGATTTAAATAAAGAAGGAACAAATGACAAGAAAGAAGAAAAGAACCTTGCTTTGGGAAAATTTGGCTTTGAGAAAAGTCTCAGATGTGAAACTCCACAGGGAAAGGAAAACTGGGGAGAAACACTTGTTTTATCTCTTTGTACTCAAAAGGGCAAACAACCATTTCCATCAGCTGCAGAACTTAATTTTCTTACCCTGACTGCAGTCGTGACTGGAAGAGGAGACTGGCTTCCCAAATAGTAGAACTGAGCCTGTGAATGGGAAGGGATGCTAAATACCTCTGATCTGTTGTATGAAGCTACTTCTGTCATGCCAAGAACTCACTAAGAAGCAAGATGGGAGAGACAGAAGACGGAAGAGCCATTTGGGGAAAGAAGTACTGTAATGTGACAGGGAAAATTTCAGTTTTGTGGCAAACTCAGTTCATACAGGCAATTCACCTGCTCTGCAGGTTTTTATGCAAAATGTTGCCTTGTTAGTTTTACTGTGCTTTTGAAAAGGGTAATTAAATGGTAGTGAGAAAGGCCGGAACAGCAAGTGACAGTGTCAACAGCAGAAAATGGGCCATTTTGGAGAAGGCTGAACTATCTTGAAGGACAAGAATCTTTCAGAAATACTGCGGAGAGTTTTAATTTGTTTGGTAGCAATACAGCCAAACCAACTTTGGCTGACATGTACTAATAAAGTATACTTGGTTGCAGAGCTGACAGGCAGTGGCTTGCAGACTTTGTATTAACAGAAGATTAGCTATGGTATGCTCCCCCTTGGTACTTTTTAGTTCAAGTAATTTCTTGGGTACTGGGAAGTTCCTGCACGGAAAAAAGTCAGGATAACTACACTGCACAAAATATTATGCCGGGGAAAAGACATGTTTTCAAAACAGGCATGATTTCTTCCTGGAAGGAATAGAAGGAATGTAGTTATGGACGGAAAATGAAGTCTTTGCTTGCGACACTGACATAGCACCATCAGAAAGATCTTAATTTCAAAAGACAGTACTAATTAGACAGTAAGCTATGTTAAAATCTAAGGTAGATCCCTTCAGCAAGATCCTGACAAAGAACAGCTAGAAGACCTCATGACAGCAAGAAGCAGAAGCAAAAGCGGCTGCTGTATGTGGCATAAATATTCCTCCCAACAAATGGGAATCAATATAATTATGTTCTTATTAAGTAGATATGTAGAAAAATATACACAGTGATACTCAAGCAAGTCATCAAGCTCCTTATTGAAATGGGAATGGGTAAACTACATTTTCCTTTTTGTTTCCTTTGGAGACGTGGGCTTGTATCGCTCAGCCTTGGAGTAGCAATATGGAAATCTGTCCTTCCAGGTATGCTCTGAAAGCTCCATTTGGCAAGGAACTCACCTGACTTTAGATATAGTAGCCAACATTGATAATATGGGACTGGGTCCCACTATCAAACTCAGAAAATGTGTGAATAGTGCCTCTTCATGGACTGACATCTGCTTCTTGGATTTGTTTTAATTTCAAGCCAGTAGAGAGGAAGACTCAGAATTTTTCTTAGAAATTCAAATAAAAATGTTTAATTTTTACATTGAACTGCTAATAACAGCCTAGTAAACTGTTTGGAAAATGCTTTTGAGATTTGCAAATCATAAAACACTCACAGAGGATGGAAATCGAAAGGTAACAAGTGAAAGTCTGGCCTTTGTAAATTTTATTTGAGTTGTATTCCACCTGATAGAAAATGGTTGTATGGAAATCAGAATAAAAGGAAAGTATTTCCTTTGAGCCATATAATTTATTTTTCGAACATTTTTAGATTATTGCTTATGTTGAAGTTTATTAAATTTTAAAGCTATTTCCAATATATGCCTAACACGACCTATCAATACTGACACTTCAAAATCAGTCATAAAGAAAAAGCTACCAACCAAGTATATTCATTATTTTCAAGCACAGTTGTTTTTTTTTTAAATAATGCCAATAATGACAACCCATTAAATAACCAAAGCACATTTGTTTTAACTAAAAATTATTTGTAAAACAGAAAGGGTTTTCACTGCTTAAGGTTAACACATATGTATTAACTTTTATTTGATATGTTGATTAGTTACTGTTAAGATGTTTTCCTTACGTTTATTCCTTTGCATTATGTTCCTCCATCTTGCCACTAACATTCTTCATTTGCTTCTGAAAAATCTGCTGTGTTGCACGATAATTGTTAGATCACACATATTTTACAAAGTATTTGATTAATGAATGAGCCTTTAGCTAGCCCTGGATAATGAAGATGTCTCAGACAGCTGTCCATGCCACTGAAACTGCAAGAGAGGGAAGAACAAGATACTTTATACTTCCAAGATATCTACATTCAGTTTAGTGGGTGAGAGCTCAGTGTCCCCAGAAGTTATTGCAGTAACAGCCATGGTTTAGTGGAGACGAAACAGTAAAACAGAACTGCTGTACCCATTACTTGGAGAGAACAGACACAGAACCACAGCTAGAGCCAGGGATCACCTTTGTGGTACTAAAAGCCTGTTGGTTGATTTGGTAACTGAGTGAACCTGCATGGGCTGGGCTTACCCACAGGGAGAAAAGGAAGTTCCCACTAGCTACACCAAAACTTTCCACCATTTTCAGTGTATCAGGGTGCAGAGGCAAAATTTTAAATGGAGAATAAGGTAGAAAATTGCATAACCTTTGAAGTCTGTATAGCACAAAACTTCAGGTCTTGAAATATATTCAATGTGAAGCTAGCCAAAAGACTGTAAGAGAGAAGAATCATCTTTATAACATAACTTAGTCACCATTATCTTATCTCAGTTAAAAATGGCCAGTCAGCTGTCAAATTCAGTGTGTCTGTCCTGAATTATGTCTGTTATCGTCTTCTCACATTCTTTCTCATCTTGCAGCAGAAGAATGGGGTGCATCAGTTCTGGAGGGTCTTTCTGAGCTCCTTGCATTATTCTGTGAGCTGACTGAATACAAGTCAAATACTGTAAGTTTTGATGGAGCCCATCCCCTACCAGTTGCTTATATTGTGACACCAAAACTCTGGAATCACTACAGAAATATTGACTAGACCTCTGTCTCTCTTACAGAGGAAGAAAATCAGGCGAACAGAAAGCAAAGAAATCACACGAGCTGGTGCATTCTTGAGCTGTGTCTTATAACCTTGTAGTGGCTGAGAGCTAAGTTCTGTTATTGGCAGGAGATAAAAGGTGTAGCCATATAGATGGTCAGAGTCACCTGGCTGAAGGGAAAGATAGTGGAAGAAAACAGAAACTACATCAGTTCCTTTATTTGAGAGGAGCCCTGGAAATCCTCCGTTAATTTTGTCAGATTTTTCCCATTATATTCAGTTGCTTTAGGTACTTTGGAAATATGAGTTACTCTTCCAAAGAAGACAGGTAGGCAACTTGAGCTACTTATTCTCAACGCCTCCATGAGACCCTTTTGCCCCAGACTGACAAACACCATAACTCACCCAGCTTAAATTGTTGGCCTTAGCTTAAACAGACTTTTACATCGATTTTAGCCGAAACAAATCTGTGGTCTTCATTCTACTATAGCTTGGTTTCTTTCAGAGCTTATTATAAAATCTTTAGAGAGTTCAAATACTTTTACAGTACTCTACACTGAAGCTCAGTTTGAAATTGCAGCTGCTGAGTCACAGAAATTAGAGGGAGCAGTAACCTACTACATCATTTATTTCTTAGCCTCACAATAAATTAGTCCCAAGAGGTGCTGTTCCTACTTCTTCCAATGAGGAATTATTTTGTAATCAACAAAGAGTTCATTATCAGGAAGTTTTTCCTGACATTCAGCCAAATAATTTTTTGTGATTTTTTTCCATCTTAAGGTAATCATATCAGTCCGTATGCCCTAAAATCACCCTGTAATGCCAATAGGAAAGCTCTGAGTCAGGGAACAGTGGTTTTGAAAGACAGAAGTAGATTACACTGTCTTATTAATTACAAGAAGTGAACTGGTGATTAAGGTCCTTATTTTGCCAAAGCTTAAGCACCTGTGAGAAAGCAACAGAACTATTTATGTGGTTCAGCTGCTTCACACCCCCCCTTTTTTTTTTAAACATATTGTGTCTAAAAGCATCTGATTATTGACTCCAAAAATACTGCCTGCTTTGTTGTACTTACACTTTAATTTGGGAGTTGCACAGCTTAGTATTTTCCCAAAATATTAGTTGTAATACAGCATAGTCTCCATCTGTTCTGAAATAAGCAACATGGAGTTTAATACCCTCCCATCTGTATGTATATTTTTAGTCACTCCAGTGACTCTACTCCAGTCTACACTCCTGGAATGAAACATAGAACTTGTTGTTTGTTAAAAAAAATTAAATTATGCTTGTGTGTGCATGTGTCTGTATTTTGAGTTCTTAAATCTGGGGAAATGATTTAAAATCCGTTCATCTGCAATAAGACATTTTCTAAAGAAAAGAAGAAAAAATTTCTATAAGAAATTTTCCAAAGTTTCTATTCTTGAATTGCGAGTCATATAGTTCCCAGGTAGCTGTCAGGAAAACACTATAGGATGGATAAATGAGAGGAAAGGGAAACCTGAGCTGAAACACCTCTGGGGAATTTGTATTGGTAAGTACTTTTAAACATAGACCAAGTTATTTTCTTTTCACTTTACCATGCTCATGACTTATTTATGAAGGTTTGGAGGAAAAGCCTAAGTCTCAGAGTGACTGACAGATGACCAAAGAAAGAAAAAAAAATCCAGGTGAGGCTCTTAGTTGTGTTTTTTGTGGAAATGGTGCAGAATAAGGGAACAGTAAACCAAATTAGGTAACTACACATGAAGCAAAGGAAAACTACTATTTTCACCGAGTAAAGAAAATGTACCCCCAGGAGAAACACAGCTTGCATTCAGAGTTCTTAAGCTTTTGCATTGCCCCATGCTCATTTTGGTGAAACTATTTCCATGCTGAGAACAACCACCTATTTAAGAAACAGTGGGAAACAGATACTCCAACAGCAGATATATTAAGTGATACACTCTGTAAGTGACGCAGGGCTGTTCCTCAGGGGACGTGCCTGAGCTTCCCAGTTCCCAGGTGCAGGTGTGCTTTCTGGACTTACCTGGCATCACAGAAGGGAAACATGGATGCTTGGACTAGACACGGAGATCTCCAGTCTGGATGACTAGGTGAGTGTAAGTCCTTGTGTGGAGCAAACTGATTGTTTCGCTGAACCCCGCCCCAATCTGATAAGGCAGCTATGGTCCTTTGACAAAGAATTCTAGCACTAAGTAATGCATAAATAAATAAAAATATTTCTCTTTGTTCATTGTAAATTGTAGCATTCCACTGGAGTTCCCCAAGCCTTTATATTATAAGTAAGAACAAGTGGGAAAGTCTGGTTCACTTTTTGTCTAACTCCTGCTTATTTTTAGTGTCTCTATTAAATTCTTTCTAAAGAAAACTCTTATAGGTGTTTCATTTTACTTTCCCACAGAGGTATTTTTTGTCTTTATTTCCTCTTATAGTCCCTCTCCACACTTCATGTATAATCAGTAACTTCTTACTGAGATGGGGTTGACAGATGCTTGCACAGTGTTGCAGATATGCTAGTCTAATGAATGCAAAGTGCAAATTATTGTATTTTTGAGTTATTTTGCATTTAATTCCCTTAATATTCTTGTGTTTTCATTGCAACTGTACTTTGGGCTAAGGTTTCCAGCAGAGTGTTGCAGGTGTGCTGAAGCTCGGGAACTACTTGAAAACCATGTCTGAAGAAGCTACTAGAAAAGCATGTCTGGAGAAGCTGTGTAGTGAGCTTAGTAGAACACAAATTATTTTACTTTTAGAAACAAAGGAATCTTTAAAAACATCAGACCATTGACCAGACCATGTTCTCTCTGATAACGGATATTACTAGGTATTTTGGAGAAGGCCTCCTAAAGATAAAAAAGAAACAGAAAGTCAAAAGTGAATTATCATTTACTTCAATGAGCTCTGAAATTAAAATTCAAATTATTACCTACATTATTAAAAAATATACCAGTTATCTAGTAATCATTTCTCCTACTTACTAAGTTTTCCTTTGATTTAGCACTTGAATAGTTTTAGTTTTAAATGCCATGATGAGCTTTGAGAAGTGCAAAATAAAACCATAGCATTTGCAGGTCTCCAATTAGAATAATTACCACAGCATCTTTCTACAAAACTAAGGAAACTAGGGTCCTAATAAAAATATGAAACAATACAGGATAAGATTGTGAGCAGATGGAGTAGTTTTACTTGCAGCATACTGTGGATGCAGTAGTTCAAGCACTGTGACAATAACAATACATTGCTACATGTACTGACTAGGCACGTTGTGATTTACTGGATGACTTCAAAAGTAAATGTCACAGGCAGGTTGAAATGTCAATTAATGCAACATTTCCAAATATCCCACAGATTCATTTCTTTCTCTGTGAGCGTTAGAGAAATTGAAAGTGTTGCACATTTAATCCACTTTCCACTAATTTAATCCTTTTGGGCTCTTCATGGTACATTTTATTTCATCTTGGTCATTTAGAAACAATGTTCTACAGAGTACAAGGGAAAATGGACTTGCAGATGAATTGATAATTCAGTATGACAGCATGTGGGAGGAAAAGTGCATTCAGATTGCAGGCCAAATATAAGATATGTATGGTTACATCTGCTGTATTCAAGTTTTGCTCGGGAGAGGAGTGGAGTGTGGTGGGAGGAGAACAGCCGCCACCATTGGTGCTGAAGGCACTGAGAAACCGCAGCCCTTAGACCTCCACCCAATAATTCAGGCATTTTCACTGGTCTGGCCACTGCCCTTTTTTCTCAGCCATGTCTCATTCAAGAAAGGAGGCTGGGGCGCTTGGAGATTCCTTCTTCGCGTGCCCACAAGAGGTAGTCTGAACTGAAGTGGTGTTCGAGAGAGACTTGGGGACTGCTCCCTGTACTCTATGATAGCAGTGGGCCTATCTATACAGGAAATTATTCAGAAAAAGCTATTGTTGTGGTGCAAATTCATACTCAGCATAAATCTACTTTATCTTTCAAGTCTGGACGTGCCCTTATGCTTTATTATCTATGTGAAGGCGATAATTGGTGTGAAATCAGCAAAGAGATGTAAAAAGAAAAACAAGGAAAAAGGAAACTAGGTTTTGAAGAGAAGATACATTTAAAGAAACACTTGTTTTATTCCAGTGGGAGACCTGAGCTGCTGATTTACACTTCAGATGTCGAGGATCAACATGATGCCATGCTCAGCATAGGTAAGTGTAACCAGAGGCAACATTGCTGTCCTACCGCAGTGCTGGCCTCCTCTCGGCTACTTAACACAACAAGCCACTGTGCTCATGCAACTAGACTGCTTCCAGGGGCGAGGTATCTTTGCTTGCCATGCTGTTGTGTTGTACAGATGTACTGTCTGCTGTTATCGGCAGCTTGCTAAAGTCAGCATCCTCTCTGCAGCACTGCCAACTCATGAAATCAGGCTCGCACAAGACAGGAGAGAGGGCACCAACCTTAAATGGGGTTGTGTCTACCAAATCTTTGGGTATCAACAGTCTATAATGATTACTGAACAGTCACAGCACTAGTTAGCTAAAGATATTTCTGTGTTCACACCTAGCCTTTCCCCTTTGCAGTGTCCACAATGGGGCTTTGGGGTCTCTTCAAGCACCTGCCCCTCGGCTCCCTGCTGAAAGCAGCCTGGGTACAGCCCATAAACTAAGCTGCAGCACTTCTCTTTTATGTCTCAGACTCTGTGTGCTCTAAAATCTCTTCTGAAAGTGGACAATAATTTGGCATGAAATTTTCCTTGGATAAAAAAAGACCTGAGATTATCTGCACTAGATGTTTATAAGAAAGACAGCAGCAGTACAATGCTCTGCTGACAATTGTAATTTTATTGCAAGTCCTGCCTAGAAGCTGCTTTTCTCTGGAAGTCTAAGAGGTCTGTGGAAATCTCAGATTTTACATTAAAATAGGTTTCTAGCTGGGATCTAAAGAAAATTTTATACAGAAAAAGCTATAAAGAAGGTAGAAGACCAGAAGTTAGGCAAAAAGAAATGCATACTGCCTTTCCTACACTGTCAAGATTTTATCAAAAATCTTAAGATTACGCAGCAGAAAACATTTACCCCAAATTTCAAACATTCTGGGTTAGCAATACTGAAATTGCCTCTATGGGAACTACCTCAGACTCACCGAGTATTTTTAAGTTGTTTTCCTACTGTTTTACAAGTTTCAGGTATTTAAAGAGAGCTATCCAACTTTCTTGCAAAACAGCATGGCATTTTTAAGAGAAAACACTTGAGAAACCTCTTACTTTACTGCTGAATATGGTTTTGGGGTTCAGCTGCAGCATCTTTGCAAAGTCTGAGACAGCCCTCAGGCCATGTGACATTTGAGGGGACACAGTGCTAGCCTGCTGCAGCATCCTTCCAGGGCTGAGGTGACAGCGCTGCTTCCCTGGCTGTAGTACATCCTTATGGCTCCATTCACATGCTGGGACATCTTCATGCATGGTAGTAAGAACTTCAAAGCGCCCACTGACCTGCTTCCCAGGTACTGGAGTTATAGAACAAGATAGGGGCTAGAAAAGCGTGCTGTAAATGAGTATCCTGCAAAAAAGTCACTGCATTTAAGCACAATAAGATGGAAGCCAATTTTTTGTCCCACTCTTTGTTCACAAGCTTTGACAGATCATACAGTTTACAGACTTTCCATATCTGTAATGTTCTGAGAATGCCTTTTCCCTTGATTAGAGGAGTTCGGCATTAACATTGGGACCACGATTGGCCTTTGGCACTAGAAAATCGATGGCCATGTGCAACGAAGGAAAGTTTGGTGGAAGAGCAAAGCAGGGACATGGGCTAATGCAGATTTTCAATTCTACTGGAAGTGATGGAAAAACTCTGCTTATGCTTGGTGTTTTGGTTCAAAGGGGGTAGGAAACGTTGCTACCTTTATTGAAGATTTAATTGCCATTCCTCTTTCATAATTTCCCCTCTCCCAAGCCACTAGAGGGCCCCGAAGTCCACCTTAACATGTTAGTTAGGCAAGTTGGCACTTTTGAAAAGACCATGAACTAAAGTGAATGGACTTTCCAGAATTCTTGCACTTTTGGGGTTTGCTCGTACCAATGCAATGTGTGGGGTGAATACAATCACAATAAAATAAGGATGTGGGGAAGAAGATACCTTGAAGGGTAGTGTCACCAAGTTACTTCCACCCTCTAAAGAAGAGCATGGCTTTTTGGAATTTGGTGGGGGTGGTATCTCCTCAGCAGTACCTGCGTTTCACATGTGGCCTTTCTATTTTACCAGCCAGACATATATGTAGTAGATTCCCTGTGTGTGCACAGGAGGATTATGATTTCATACCATTCCCTAGGAAGACATTTGCCTTATGTTAAGCCTTACCTCCATAGCTTGTCTTTTGGTTGTGGATGAGTGAAGTGTTCGATTCCCTTTGTGAGTATGAGGTACGGGTAGGGTGAATACTTTAAAAAACAGGAAAAGACTCCTTTAGAGCCACATTTCTTTCTGCTTGTGCAGTAGAATTTGGCCGGCGGGCATGCTGTTCTGCTCTGTGTTTGTGGAAAGAAAAAGTGAATGTGTGTGAGCAGAGAACATCTGTGCCTTCGGTCATCCTGCCAGAAGAGCACTTCTTTGTGCTCTATCCCCTTGCAGTAACACCCACACCTGTAAACATGCTTAGAAACATGCAAAGTTTAAAAACAACTCCTGAGAGTTTTCTTTCTTGTTCCTCTCCCCATTCATTTCTCCACAACCCCTTTATTAAATTGGCCTTCTGTCCCACATGCTGTAGTCTCTCTCTGAGATGTTTAGATAGAAAGGTGTAAAATGATGTTATATTTTTGACAGCCGTTTCAGGACTGAAAGCTGGAAGCCGGATAATATGAAGAGTTTGTCATTGGGACCAACAATTCACTCACTCCTAGCCTGGAAGTCTGAAGCGTTGGGCACTGAAACACAAAAATGTCACCATAAGTTTTATGGCTTTTGCTGAAACCTATATAATTTGATCGATGATAGCTAGAGCACCTGACTTCACAATCCAAAGAGGGCAAAATGGGTTCCAATAATAAAACATGAAAATTGCCAGAAACCTTCCTAAAATACTTTGCCCGTGACATAGAAGGAAACGCTGCAGTATAGACTGGCTCTACTGGCACTTGCTTGAAATGACCTGCATAATACCAGTGGCCCTTTCATCCCAGAGTAACGAGTAGCTGTTCAAAGTGACCTCTGTCATCCATTTAATGCACTGTGCTTACACAACCCCATCTTTTGGAGGGCTGTCACTGGATACAAATGAGGCATAGGCCGTGTATTTTCCCTCAGGGTTAATTTTGACTTTGCAGAAATGAATTATACATTTGCCTAAGAAATAATGTTTCAGACAAATGTATGGCTGCCGGGCTAGTGATTGTGATTAGTGGTAATGGATGAATGCATGCTAAAGAACGAATGTCCCCTCCTGTTCTTTTTAAGCAAATCTTTTCCTCATTAGCAGTGATATGGGAGATAATAATGCACATGTGAGTAGCCACCATGTTTTTGTATACAAAGGCTTGTTAACTCTCCAGCAAGATAGAATAGGTGGTATTAATCTCAGACAACTTTTTAGCATCTGATTTAGTCACCTAGACTCCTTCTATGGTAAGTAAAGGGGAAAAAAAGGCACTTCTAAGAAATTATTTACTTCGTCTCAGTCTGGATGACTAAAATACATTATGTAGCTCATACCTGAGAAGTCTATATTTATCTCTTTAATTACAAAGGAAGTCTAGATGACTACATGGGTTGCATATTATACATACCTAGCTTTTTGGCAAGATAACCCACAGACCCTGTTGGTGTGGTCATGCAAATCTCACATTCGTTTGTGCTAAATTGCCAGGTATAGTCTCTCTGCTGCGTATGTGGTAGCTGCAGCACTTGAGAGAGAGAAGCATACACAGCAGGCAGCTGCCAGCACAAACACGGGCTGAAGGAAACTGTAGCTCCCAGGAATGATCAGGTAGGGTCCAGTTATTCCAAAGGAGGTGCCTTTGCCAGCTTGGGAATCTTTGGAGATGCAGGAGCACGTTACCCTTCTGCAGCTATGAGATCTCCAGAGGAACGGTGTGGGCAGGTGTAGCCAAACTGCTGCCTGAAGAAAGCCTGTCTAGAGGGCTTTGGGTCAAGTGTAACACACTTCCATGTCCTGAGCACCTTCATGGGCCACCGTTAGGGTCCCTTCTCAATCTTATCTGCCAGCATCCCTGCAGGAGCTATGAGTGTGCTCTGCCCAGCTGCCTGAGCTGGGACACAGGGCGCGCAAAGAGATTGACACAGGAGGAGATTGGAAGGGTGGAGAAAGAGGCCTTTAGTAAATAATTTAAAATAAACTATCACTCTTCAGGGAGCAGCTTAATCCACTGTCTGCTTTGTTGGTTAGTCTCCTACTGCAGATATTTTATTTGTTTTATGGGTGAATGTTCTTTTCTCAAAATAATAAAGCTTTCCTGTTAAAGAGTGGTTTGAATTAGCAGTAATACAGAACACTTATTTTTTTAAGAGGGCATAAATGGAATTACAAAATGCTCTATAGTATTTTAATTCCTTCTGGGTTTCTTTCATAACCATATCTGGGGTCTTGAGGGATGTTCATACAAAACATGTGGCCTAGTTCCAAGTACCTTTCTTCTTAAAACCCTTGTGTTTTGGGGCATAGCCAGATAGGATGACAGAATATCTATTATTTTTATAGCTCATATGTTGGGTTGACAGCATGAAAAATGTTTTATCCTTGCAAGAAAATTAAACATTCCTGTCTAATTTTAAAAAGGGATTGTCTAAAGCACTTGTTTGCTGTAAGCTTCTATATGCTTTTAGGATGCTCTTACTGTTCATTAGGAACTGTGGTGTGTTCTTTTGTGACCAACTCATTTTTTCATTTCAACTGTAAGTGGTCTACAAACTCCTAAAAAGTCTCTGTGCATTAATGGTATGGGGAGAGGAAGGTGTTCTTGCAGTGACGTATTATATACAATATAAAATATCCCTGGGCAAGATACTGTAGTTTAGTGGCTGATTGTATAGTTCATCCAATATTGGGTGAGAAGCAAGATTTCCTTTCAAGTAATGGGTGTCTGTTAAGTTGTGGGTTTTTTTTTTTTTTTCAATAATGCTGCTGGGGAGTTCAGAAAAAAAATAGGAAACTCACTTAATAAAAAAATAATTAAAAAAATTAAATTACATTCTCAGAAAAGAGAAAGTTTTCTGAAATATCAGTGAAGTTTATCTCACTCTCCTTCAGGCTAGTGAATGATAACATATTCAGCTGGATAAAGGTATCTTTAGAAACATGATATCATCACAGCTAAATCTTGTTGATTGATCCCATGCAGTAAGCAGAACACTTGTGGCAGCCTCATACAAATTAGTCTCTCCTTGAACTTCAGATCCACTTTACATTGCTTTTGATGATTTCTCTCATTGCCACTATCTCCAGCACTGGTGAGACATAGCTGGAGTACTGTGTTCAATGCTGGGCTCCCAAGTACAAGAGAAACAGGGACATACTGGGGACAAGTCCAGCAAAGGAACATGAAGGTTGGAGAGAATCTGAGACATGAAGAGAGGCTGATACAGCTGAGAATGTTAAGCCTCAAGATAAGATGGTTCCAGGGGGATCTCATCAATGTGTGTAAATGTGATGGGTGACAGTAAAGAAGTGGGAGCCAGACTAGTCTCAGAGGTGCCCAGTGACAGGACCAGAGGCAACAGGCACAGACTGAAGCACAGGATGTTCCCTCTAAACACAAGAAAACACCTTTCTACTGGGATGGTGTTTGAACTCTGGCACAGGTTGCCCAGAGAGGTTGTGGCATCTCCATCCTTGGAGATATTCAAAAGCTGTCTGGACACAGACCTGGGCAGCCGGCTCTGGGTGACCCTGCTTGAGCAGAGGGATTGCACTGTATCATCTCCAGCCTCTGCTCTTCTGTGTTTCTGCCACAATTTCTGCAATTCAACAAGAGCCAGGACCAGCTCTGGCTGAGAAGCCTTGATGCTGCAGCAGTTTATGTGCACGCATGAGGTTTTTAAACCAATTTTTTGTTGAATTACAGACTGAGAAACAGATTTCTTCATTTCCATAGTTAAATAGACCCAAAGACCAGAATGGACAGAACAGACACCCCATCTGAACTACTGTACATTAGAAGCTATAATGCCTAGTCCAAATAAGTTAATAGTAAAATAGGATCTTCAAAGGTTGTGTAGTCTGTCTCTTTGTTCCCAGGCAGAGTTAACTGTACCTAAATTGTTCCTGGCAACGTTTTCAGTGGTTAATGATCCCTACTATTAGAAAAAGTTCCTAGATATCTAAGTGAAACTTCAGGAGCAGTTGGCCCTAGAATCCCATTAATATGTCTTTTCGCCACAGTGGTCACCGAGCAGAGTTTATTCACTTTCTCTCTCAAGGGTCTTGCACATTTTGCAAGACTGATGCCATTCCCTCCTCAGTCTTCTCTTCTCCAGGGTGAACAAACCCTCTGATAACTTCAACCTTTTCCCACTGAAGGCACAGAAAAAAAAAATCACTGGGGACATTGCATCCAAAGAGTGCAACATGCCTGTAGGTCATCTGCCTTGTCTGGGTGCTACCAAACGAACTACCCAGCGCTCTCAGACTGACCCTTAAAAACAGCCCCTGGTGTTATGTGTGGCACCTACTGAAGCAAATGAGCTGGCAAACTCACATAGAGGCTTTTGGAACGTTATATCAAGACTAAAAGCAGTAGTTAGGTCAAAACTTATGTGCCCAAATGAAACAGTCGTTCCCACAAGGGAAGATCAGCAGTGGGTGTCCAGTCCATGGTGTTCCTGGGCTCCCTGCCTCGTCAGGTGGTGCCTGAGCCTTGGGATGGCAGTTCACTGCAGGTTCCCAGCTGAGATGCTTTGACACCTTCCCATGTGGAGAAGCCTGTCTCCCTCCCTTAATTACACTAGGAGCATGGGAGACCTGCCTCCTGCTCCAAGCATTCAGCTGCATTCCCAGAGATCTCCTCCCTGTGGGCAGCATCGGCCCCTGGGGCACAGCTGAAACACACTAGCCCAGAGCATATGATGAGGCAAACTGAGGCCACGGAGCACTGTAAGGCCCCAAAGTCACAAAAGTCATGCCCTTCTCAGCCCTGATGGGAGAAGAAACTGCACTAGCCAAGCACCTGAGGCATTTTCTTTGCTACCTCAGAGCACCAGGTGAACCTTTTTCTCCAACCACCGCCAGCTTCCAGAAGAAAGTAGTAGAAAGCAAACGTACAAATGCAAGAAGCAAAGAAAAGAGAGCAGAGGAAAAATTATGGGAGAAGGATCCCCCTTGCCCCATGCCCTCTCCTCCCACCGCAGTCCA
Organism: Tringa tobata; assembly: GCA_033628505.1. Taxonomy (NCBI): domain Eukaryota; kingdom Metazoa; phylum Chordata; class Aves; order Charadriiformes; family Scolopacidae; genus Tringa; species Tringa tobata. The sequence continues at coordinate 1,568,903 of JAHREE010000150.1, forward strand.
GTCATGCAGTAAAGGCCTTGAAAAATGAATCTTCTATATTTATTCCAATATGAAGCTGAAGGAGTTATGGATGCACTAAATTCAACACAAGCAATTCCACTCTCCCCCAGGGACAGTAATATTTACAGACAGACAAAAAAATAAGAAGAGATAAGTCTTATATGCCGAGTTAATGAAATCTGTACCTTCTGTAAAGATAATAGGGCTATAGACAATAAACCAAGAAAACCATTAAGAATTTGAAATCACAAAAAAGTTGCTGCTGTGGGGAGTAACAAGGAACGAGAATCTGCTCTTATTAAAGTCTTAGCAAGGGTTTTTTCTCAGTCGTTTCACTTTGAAAACACCTTGAGAAATAAGCTAAAGCATGTTCTGACATCAGAATTCTACAAAATGAATAGAAATTCACACTACTTTTCAGCATCTCTGAATCTGTATTTTTATTCAAGCGGTCTCGTTGAATAAAAACAGACAAAAGAGGAATCAGGCCCAAAGTACTGAAGTGGATAAAATAATTGAAATGTAAAGTGTAATTTGTTAAAAGTAGAGTGCACATTTATATGTTCAGAAATGTACTGATGCTTTCAATCTCTCTCACATATTACTGACGTATGCACTATTTTATTCAAAATGCTCTAGTCTAATTCTTTTGTTAAACTCCATTGATTTTAATAGGATATTGCTGTTGTAACCAGGTGCAAAATTGGAAAAAAAATATTCTAATGCAGGCACTTGTTTTTACAAACCTTTTTCAGATGTTCTTGATTACGCTTTAATGTGATCTTTGAAATCACCTTCCAAGTCTGTTCAGTGGAGCCTACAGGGTTATTCCAAAGCTCCTTAGAGCCTGCTTTTTCTGGGCGTTTCTTGAAACAGGCTCCTGTGGCAGTTTGAAAAACTTGCATTTCTCAGGACAACAAGCAGATAAGCTGCACCCATAGATGTTTGTGGATAAAAAAGCAGGACAGGCTTCATGGCAGAAAGTCTAAGTTTTAAGTAGAACTTCTTAGTGCCTGCTTTGACCCCTCGTTATGAGACCTGACAATATAGATGCAAGATCACCTAGGAAAGCAAAAGAAAATTAGACTTGGTAGCCCAACAAAGTGAAAATTATTTGAGAAAGGTAAAGGTTTTGATCTATATTTAAGATGTGTGGAGTTTAAAGTTCTCTGGCAGAACGTCAGTTATAATACTTTTATAACTTGAGAAAAAAACATAATATAATTTTTTGGTAGTTTGAAGAATGAGGCATTGGGGAAAAATATTTCTCCTAGAAGAGAAAAACCAAAGTGCTTCTGTCACAGACCATGGACTTTTCAAACCACCATCATTTCACTTGCAGGAACTGATCATATCAGTGCTCTAGCATAAAAACATATTTGAGACGAGCATCAGCTTAGCTGTGATTTCTTTTATAGTTGTCTTACAAAAAAAAGTGCTGAGTGCATGTTAGAAAACAATTTTAATTAGTTGATTTTTTTGATAAGGTTATTGGGTCCCTGCTTTTTATTTGGTGTCCATCTCTACTTTCTGCTTCTCTCAACAGCCGGGAGCTAAGAGATGAGCAAAGAATAGATCCGGAAAAATCAGTGGTTTCATGGTTAAGAATATAGAAACAGAGTTATGAGGACTGTTTTGAATTAAAGATGTTCAAAAATGGCTTGGGAAAAAAAGCATAAAACTAAAAAGATACTGAGATATTTTGTGGGTTTTTGTTATTTTGCAGACTTGAACCAATAATCAAAACCATTAGTCACATGGGTTCATTTCAACATTTTTCCAAGTAAAATGCTTCACTTTCCAAACTCTCCTTTGATTTCAACAAAATCACTACCTTTTTTTAAAAGGCAGCACTGAAAGCACATTGATTTATGATGTTTCTGTAAAAAAAAAAGAAAATACCCTGTTCAGCTAGAAATAATACAACACATTGATACTGCAACATTTTCAAAAGTTTCAGTTTTTAATCTGTCTGGAAAATACTATATTTTGTAGTTGTTAATGAAATAAAAATGTAAATGATGCTATTTTCTTAGCTGCTTATGATAGGTGGTAGCACTTAATATTATCATAAAGAATAAAACAGGCTACGCTCAGACTAACAATTGGGAAGAGGAAAAAGCACATTTCAGCATAAACCCTGCCGGTAATCAAATATTTGGTAGGAAAAACAGGAGCACTGATTTTGAAGGTGACATAAACAAAGAGGAAGTAGTAATAATTCACTGGTAGAGGTGTAACATAAACAGTACTGTCTTCTTTGAGGGAAAGAAAAACGACAAGTTTTGACCAGCAAATGATAACCTTCCCTAAGGAGGTGGTAAGCAATTTTATTTTGAAGTTGTGATTTAATTAATTTCATTTGTTTTAGTAATGATAGAAAAAATAAAAAGATAAAATCCCCTGAGATAAGGAAAACATCACTGGGAGAGGAAGGACAGCCAGTCATGTTTTCCAGCTTCTGCAGCATTTGGGGTAGCATTGGGAGGGAAAGAAAAAAACACACCAAAATTTCATGTAACCCCCCCCCCAATTTTATGAAAACTCTTCCTGAAGTATATGCATTTTTTTTCCAACAGTTTTCCTCCATCAAGAGTGTCATCCTGGTTTGGGGAACTGCACTAGTACCCCTTGGTGTAGTGGGGCTTGCAGGCACTCCTGACCTTGATTCAACTATGGAGTAGAAACTCAACCAGCAGAGCCCCTCTTTCACTAAATAGTGGTATTGACCCTGCTTTGATGTTCCTCAGGTTGAGTCCTTGAGACAACTGGTAGCTGCAAGGCATAGCATGTACTTTGCAGGTGGTTCTGGGGGTCTATATCAGCTGAATAGATTTTAATGAAAGTGATAGTAAAAATGCAAAGTTCTTTGTAAGAAATGAGCAGTTCTCTATAATATTATTTTTTACTTTTCACAATATGAGTCTTTTCTTTTTTGTATGCTTAATTATCTGCCTTGCATTCTCATTCCTGCATTGTTTTCTCGTTATCATTGATTTTTTTATCGTTGACTTAAAATCAAACATACCACTTGCCACAAATTTCTGGCTCATCTCTTAACAATAAATCCTCATCTTGCCCCATCCCTTTCCTTGGTGGAGAAGAGTCTGAAGCTAGAAGTGGGTTGTGATGGTTGCTGCCACAGCCTAGGGCTGATAGCATCCGCATAGGGTGCCACCTCTGCAGATGGCACTACACAGATATCAGAGAGCTGTTGTGCAAGGAGAGTCCCTCAGGCCTTGTTCTGTTCTCATAAAAATATGGGGCGGTGGAGTAACTGGGATATTTTGATGGGATTCCCCCCTATAAAGCTAGGGGGATTAATGAAGAGGGAAACAAAGGAGCCATACTCCTAGATCTCACATGCTTTTCCTCTCCTCAGGGCTGGAAGCTGGAGCAGGAAGAAAAGGTGCTCTAAGAGATCTTTGATAAATACAAACTTGTTTGACAGATGCAATTAAAGCTAAAACCAAAGGTAGCAGATTCTGAAAACAGTTGGACCGATCTAGTTTAAAGAGATTTGACAAAATTATGTAACCCATGGTACAAGAATAGCACTTCTATTCAACTCTATAGTAGAAGAAGAAGGCAACTTACTGTGAAACTGAGAGAAAGACATTTTAAAACTGAAAAAAGAAAATGTGTTGTTACTCAGCATGCTGTTAGCCTGGAACTCCTCACAATTCCTATCACAGGCAGCTCTTGGCTGGGCTGACCATGACTTGCTGGAATACTGAGACAGCTGATGGTAAAACACTGAAATAAAATCGGCACTTAAATGTGCATAGACACACACACAAATATTAAATCATATATCCTTGTCTTTTATGATATCCTTATTAACAAAAATAAGTGGATTTTGCTTTCAATGAAATATAAAAGAAATCAATATGAGATGCTGCCCTTCAATGCAGCTAGTCTTTGTTTGTGTGAGATGCTTGCAAAACCAGTTATTTTTCCATTCTGCTCTAATTTCAGGCCTGTTGCTTAAAATGTATGTCCAAACAGTTGGACAAGATCACTCAAAAACATATCCCTAGTGTTTTAGATGACAACAATAAACTCTTACAATAACAATAGACTTTTCTATACTGTTTCCTTTTCTGTGCAGGAGGCATTTAATGCTATACTTCTAATTTCATGTTTCTAGGCTTCTATATTCAAATCTATTACTTTATTCAGGGTTTTTATTTTGTATGTAAAGGTTGCAGTAGACATTTAAACAAAATTTTTAGAGTGGAGGAAGCAGAAACTCCAACTACCTTGGCTTTCACATGGTTAAAGCAGTTGGTAAGAGTGGCAAATCCACAACATTGTTCATTTCCACCAATTTTTGTTTTACACTTGTTGTGTCTCTCTGCCATTCCCTGTGTTTATCTGAAGTGTCTGAGCAAGACACATTGGCAACCATCTGCCATCGATTTTATTTTTGTTGCACTGCACTAATGGCAAACTTGTTTATCTTTGAAGGCTTTATTCAATCAAAAAATTTGTCTAGCCGTGATTGCATGTGGGGTGGCTGCTTCTGCTGCTGAAAAGAGCTCATAGAAATAGCTTGGGTTTCCATCTAGCATAATGACATTAAACTCCATGTCCAGCTGACTTGTGAGCCACGTGTGGTAGCTGCTTATTTGTTGGCTGAGTGTGGACCATAAGGATAAATGGCTTTTCTGCTGTCGGTGGGCAATGGGATAAAATTGTGATGCAGAGCCACGGCTGAGCTCCAGCCCTGGTGCTCACCACCCCTCCTGTGCGTGCAGCTGAAGGTGTAGGGGCAGGAACAGCACAAGGGAGTCACAGGGAGATTGGTGGGAGGGAACGGTGAAGGATCACCTCCAGTTCAGTTGTCTTCTTGCCCAACCTCTGGGCTTGGAGGTGACCAAAAGTGTTCTATTACATCTTCAGAGAAAAAAAGCCATTTGCTTCTGGTCTCTCAAATGCCCTGCTTTAGGGAAAAGATCAACATCTACTTTGGAAAATAGACTCTTTGGAAATATGCTAAATGTGTCTATTGTACACTGTTGCTTGTTGAGATTTAAACAAGTTTTATACAAATGGGTTTTTTGCCACCTTGGTTTATTGCTGTTGTTCTTTAATTGACAGGGTGGGGTTGATTTTTTTGTCTATTTCTATAACTCTCTGTGATTCAATGCAACCATTGTAGTTTATTTTATAAATACTATTGTGCAATATATACCCAGATATTCTATTTAATTCTGTCTACCTTAAAAAGGTAGTCAGTTCACAATTATTCATATAGAGCTTGACCTTCAAATAGGTGCACCAACAATTGGCTCAGTAGAAAGGGTACTTACAGAGCACTGAGCAAGATTAAATAGACCAGAAAGCATCAGCTGCTTCCAAAGGCATTTTCTCTCACCAAGCATTTTCAGTGAAACAAACATGAAATATGCTTTGCAAAGAGTGCTCTCAGTAACAGAAGACCTTTCCTATTTTCCTTTCTTTCCTTTTCTTTTCCTTTCTTTTCTTTTCTCTGGGAAAGGAAGACCTTTCCCAGAAGACATTGCCATTTCCCACTCTGGGCTTTTGATGGACTTTCTCATCAGGTGGGAGCTGTGTTTCTTGGTGATGCAGATGCCTGACCTGCTCTTTCCCACCAACGGTGTGATTTTTACTGGCGTTCCCTGCCCTGCTTCACTGAGCTTCAGCATGTCTAAAGGACAGTTTGACTTCGCCTGACAGACCTCTCTTGGAGCAAGGAAATGGATTAAGAAATGCCTGGAATAAGAAATGCTTCACATGAACTGCTCTGGGCAGAGCTAGGGAGGTGGCAATGGCCAGGCAGGAAGGACAACAAATTTGGTGTAGTAGGTGGTCTTTTCACCAGGCAGAACAGGAGGCAGAAGGTGATGCCTGACTGTAGAGTTAGCATGGCTTTGCTGGGAGAATGTCCCAGGGAGAGCAGCCCCAAGCTATGGCTACACTGTGATCTAAGGTACGATTAACTGAAGAGGATGAGGTAAAGAACAGTAAGTGTAAACCCTCTGTCTTCCCATATTAATGTGCGTTTGTCTTTCAGAGCCTCAGTGAAGGTAGATAGCAGGCACATTTTGAATAAAAAACCATACAGAAGAAATATCTAAATAAAAGAATAAAAGGATTAAAGAAGATGGCTATTCCTGTATGTATTTGTATACATTACTCCTGTAATATTTTTGTGGGCCCAGTATGACCTGGCTGTGCTGTACCACCTTCCTTACAGCCTATCCTGGCAGGAGATGTCTCTTGGAGCGCTGCCCTGTGGGAGCCACCAGTGAAGCACCAACCGCTTGATCTGCTCTCTCTGGATTCAGGGAGGAGGGGGGAGGTTTGGCCAGAGGGACTTAGTGAGCATTTTCCAAAGGGAGAAACTGTGCGGACCACGCTAAAGGTGATTCATATTTGCATGTCTTGTGACCTTTTAGTAAGACCCACTGCACACACGCTTGACCTTTCCATGGTCCAGCTGCTGCAGAGTTTGCAAAGAACATGTTTAACTCTGCTATTTGCAACTGGAGTTGTGTATTTATAATGGAGGCTAAGGTCTTGCACAAAGACCAGAGGGCCAAATCACCCCACATCTTCTAGACCTAGGATTGCCTTAGTCTGCTTTTACAGCTATGTCTCTTAAAGTAATGCAATGATTCCTTTTAAAAACTAATTGCACTAGGGCTTAGTTTGAGCCAAGATAGTTGTAAAGTTGTCCTGGATAGAGCTATCCAGGCATGCAAAAATCTCAACTGAGTAATATTTCCTGTACAATTTGCATTAAATGGGAATGCCAATAAAATTTAATTATTAATGCTGTTGATTATTATAATGGAAATGTCATGTTATAATACATGATGCTTATTAATTAATATTTGGAGGAAGTATTGGTTGAGCATAACAATGATGCTGTGGTGTCTCAGGGGAGCCTTTCCCAGTAGAATCTTTCCTTGTGCTACTGAGTGTATCTCCATCTCCATCACAGCCATCCCCAATATGACCCAGACCTTCCTGACACAGAAGCAGTGAGGGCACAGGACATAGCACATGTTCTGCTGTTAAAGGGAGCAGTGACGACCTCAATCTCTCTTGCTTTCTTCTTGTGGCTTTCAGGAACCCAAAGTGTGCTAACCTTTTTGCTAGACATGCTGTGCTCACAGGTCACCTGTGTGTGTTGCTTGGTGGCCCCAGTCTCCCTGTAGCTGTCTGAAGACTGGGGCTGGAGAAGTGAACTGAGCTTTGGCCAGGCACTGGGTTGGTGTGCCCTTCTTCCCTTTTATGTTGAAGGGTTATTACAAGTGGGGTCTATCTACATAGCTACGACTACCCCGTGTCCTACTCAGTGGAGAAACTGGGAGCGTAAGACTAAAGAAAAGAAATCCTTGTAATAATGGGACTCTGGAAATAAATATACTGTGAAACCTTTTCATACATAATTGTAGTCTAAATTCGTGCTATTGCTGAGAGGAGCTGAATGAGGAAGAATGTGGTTAATTAGGCTGATGATGGTCCTACCTTTTGGAAGCATTTTTCTGAACAGCTGTTTTCTCTGTATTTTCACCCGAACTTCTTGTGAAAAGTTAGTTAATGTGTATTTTTGCTGTCTCTGTCTTAGAATCACAGAATATGCCTGTGGACCTGACGTGATTCTTTGCGTCACTTCACTAAGATGGCACAGCTCTGAAACACCAATGTCAAGGTATGAATTACCCAGGCAACTCAGGGCTTAGAATAATTGGTTTTAGAAGAAAATTGGAAAGAACTTATATTACATGTGCTAATTATAACAGGTCACTGAATATAAGACTAAAAGGCAATTTAATGTTTTAGTATGGAATCTGTCTTGCCTAACTCTAGCTGTCAAAGCTAAATTAGGAGCACACAAGGGAACTGGACTAACAAAGAGTCCTTTAGCTTCTTTCATATAAGGGGAGAGAAACTGACACCTTCACAGAGCAAATTTTTCAAAGATTCTTAGATACATACTTTAGATAGAATTCACTGTTTATGGAAAAGCCTACCTGAGTATCTTAGACTAGATAGATGATTAACATCTAAATTAGATGTGGCAAAGCTTTGTCTCAGTACTGCAACAAAGTAGATGATGCAGTAAGACAGCAGCAAGCTAGTAACAGCCATTGCTAGCAGTAATGACATTTGAACATTTGAGAAAACAATAATATTAAATAATGAAGGAATCTACCTTGAGGAATCAGCACGAGTGTGGGCCCAGGTGAACCTTATGAGGTTCAACAAAAGCAAGTGCAGGGTTCTGCACCTGGGCCGGAACAATCCTCGGTGTCAATACAAACTAGGGAATGAGGTATTAGAAAGCAGCCCTGAGGAAAGGGACTTGGGGGTGTTGGTGGATGAGAAACTCAACATGAGTCAGCAGTGTGCACTGGCAGCCCAGAAAGCCAACCACACCCTGGACTGCATCAAGAGAAGTGTGGCCAGAAGGTCATGGGAGGTGATTCTACCCCTCTACTCTGCGCTCGTGAGACCCCACCTGGAGTACTGTGTCCAGCCTTGGAGTCCTTAACACAGGAAGGACATGGACCTGTTGGAACGGGTCCAGCGGAGGGCCACAAAGATGATCAGAGGGATGAAGCACCTCTCCTATGAAGACAGGCTAAGAGAGCTGGGGTTGTTCAGCCTGGAGAAGAGAGGTCTCTGGGGAGACCTAATAGCAGCCTTCCAGTACCTGAAGGGAGCCTACAGGAGAGCCGGAGAAGGACTCTGTCAGGAATTGTAGTGACAGGACAAGGGGTAATGGTTTTAAATTGGAAGAGGGGAGATTTACATTAGATACTACGAAGAAATTCTTTACTGTGGGGGTGGTGAGACACTGGAACAGGTTGCCCAGGGAAGTTGTGGATGCTTCATCCCTGGAAGTGTTTAAGGCCAGGCTGGATGGGGATTTGAGCAACCTGGTCTAGTGGAGCTGTTCCTGCCCGTGGCAGGGGGGTTGGAAGTCGATAATCTCTAAGGTCCCTTCCAACTCTAACCATTCTGTGATTCTGTGTCATTAACTTACCTGTTTACAATCTCTTGTCCTGCATCAATATTTACACCAGGGTTCTCATTCACAAAGCCCAAATGTTCTGTCCCTGCAGATATTGTTCTGCAGGTGTTGTTCTTTGCTCTTCTTGTCTGGTCAGTAAGATACAGTAGACATAGGGCTGAGATGTATGGAAATTATGTTATTTGAATCTGGTCATGGTGTCTAAATAGACAGACTTATACCTGAAATGTATTTCATGTGAAAAGGGGCAATCAATGTAAGCAAAAAGACATGGGCTTTTCTTGAGAACTGAGGAACAGTCAATTAGCAGTGACTGAAGGAAACATGAAAATACTGATAGAGAAGCAAAAAGACTTTTGAATATTTTCTATATTCCTGCTTTTTAATTCAGTTCTGAATATTAGGTTGCTGCATATGAGGCATGGTAGCCAAAGCTTATTACGGGCCGCGACTCAAAGGCAAACATCTCTAGCTGTAGTGAAATTAGAAATGCTTGTTTAAAAACCTTCTCTTAACATAAAATTCAGTACTACATAGATAAAATATTAATTTTCTGGTTTCAGAATCTAATAGTTTATTGAGTGAATATTTGTGATAAGAGCTATTCAAAAAAGGACACTTAGAAAATTCTGGTGTAACAACAGGTTTGCTCAGCTCCTAGGAAACAACATATCACCAGCACTAGATCAGCAATATGCTTGGTGCACCAAGAAGATATATTGCTGGTTACTTTTGCTTAGTGACTGGTTTTTTTTTTTGTTGAGATTTGGAAAGGACATTAATGAGCTCACAGTATTCTTTCCCGTCTTTGTAGCTGGACAAGGAGGAGGTGCTGAGATTATGAGAAGGTTGACGTTTCTAGGGCTTCGGTTCATGGCATGGGAAGGCTGAAAATCTTTGCTTTGAGAATGAGGAGGCTATTTAAAAGCATGGTCCCCAGTGTAGTTGGAACATTAAACAGATTTTGGAGATTATTGAGGCAAAAAGAAAGAAATGACAGGATATTCTGTGGCGTGATTCTAACTTGCCTATAGGTAAGAGATGTCATTGAATTAGATGTGATCCATATGAACTTGGCACTGCACCGCACCGTGACTTTTGGCCTCTATCAAATTGCAGTGTGTGCCTGTGCATTTGATGGCTATATTTTCATGTTCCCTCTAATCAGTTCTTGTATGTCAGTCATTTTGTTATTCCATTAGAGGCTAAGCTTGAAGAGCAAGCCATATGCAAATCCAGTGACATTGCTGACTTTCCATCTGTGCTAGAACTAACCAATCAAGCAAGTATAATGAGTGGAGTAACCCTGTCTACCGATGGTATTGCATAGCCAGAAAACATTCCTATTGAGCCTATGGGAAGTGTGAGATGCAGAAATAACTAGAAAAGAAAATAACCGTATCCCCAGAATAAACACAGAGTAGAAGTCAGTGTTTCCTCCAAAGTGCTAAACTGCGGTCATTTTTGACCATTCCAGGTTTGTGGTCCATCTAGATGGGAAGCCCAACCATTGGTAAGAGAGTTTCCTGGAGAGTACATGAGGAAGCTTCTGGGCAGCTCAGCATGCTACAGGCTGTGCTCCCAACTGCTCCTCTGGGCAGCTCAGCATGCCACAGTCTGTGCTCCCAACTGCTCCTCTGCCAGTCTTTGAGGGTGCTCGGGATGTAACTGCTGCTTCTTTCAGAACAGCATGTGAGGAAAGAAGGGTTGATTACTTTCCTCCAGCAATTAGGAGGGTATCTCCTGAAATCAGAGGGGTCTGCACTATCTCAGAAAGGAAGGTACACTGGTTTGCTTCAGTGGGTGTGCTGGGCCTTCCATACTCCTTTGTTATGGTCCCCTGAGGGTGGTGGTCTTGCAAGTAATGAAGATACCTGTTGTGTTTCCCCTCTTTCTGCCGTTATTTATTTCTACCTATAGAAATTCCTAGGCAACCTTGTTAGCTTTTCTGTTTTCAAAGAGGTTTTTTTTAATTTTTTTAAATTAGCAGAATACCCAGAAACTGGGCTATAGGAGCTATGTGTTTCTAAAAATGGATTGCAGCCCAAGAGGGTCACCTATGCAAGTCTATGGGACTTGGGAATACTGACAGAGTGCAGACATCCAATACCTGCCCACCTCATCCTCTGCCTGTTCTCCTTCTCTGCCAATTCCAGTGCTGGCAAGAACGCATGTATGACATTTTACACTAAGGCTAGCCAGAGCTATAGTACATGTTATGCTACTGTAGCCAACATCAATAGTTTACAGTGGAAAACTGATGAGTCTTTTCTTATTTGAAGCTAGGATACACCATAGAAGTCAAATTAAAATCAAGATTGTTGGTCCACTAGGCTGAAAAGAATTGCCTAAAATATAAATTTAACTTAAAAGCATGAAATAGTTTTCAGGCAATCAGTTTCCTTTAAAGAAATGAGTCACAAGTTACATAGTACTTGTTTAAGAGCAAGTTACATATTGCTCATGGAAATGGCTTCTTGCAGCAATAGCCCTTAATTCCTCTTCATTTGTTTCTATTCTTCTTGAGGATTGTTTCAGATATATTGGCTTGGAGATAATCCAAATTTGGGATTTGTTGTTCCTAGGAAGTTTGGTCCCTTCAGATCTTGTTCTTGATGGATATGGAGTAAAACATGTTTTCTTTTTAAATTTTTTTTTTTACAAATAACAAAAAAAAGGAAATTGTAATTGTTGTTGTTGTAATTTAGAGAGCAGTAAAGCATTTCCACACAGCATGTATTTCCCCAGACTCTGGCAGCAACTGAAAGGAACTGACATTTTTGTCAGCTGCCTGCTTTGAGCAAAAAGAATACAAAGAGAAGTAGCAGAAATGTCACATTTAGGCAACAACTGAGGCTTCCAAGGCACTATAGTTTGCAAGATCCTTCACCATGAGAATTGGCCTTCAGCAGCTCTGAGATACTGAGGCTGTTCTGCAATCTAAAGGCCTTGTGCATTTCTGTTATGTGTTGTGATTGGTGAAATTGTATTTTGTGATGAATGTTTGTGTTTTTTAGTATTAACAATTCCCTCTAGTATTATACAATTATGAGTGAATGTACCCATAGAAGTTCAGTGCCAAAGTCTGATCCTGTGGACAAGCCTCAAGTCAAGGAGGCATGTCTGTTGCAGCAGGATTAAACCTTCTCTTCCATCTGTGAAGGGGCCACACATCCTATTTAAGCCACGGTCCTGCACACAGAATAGAAGAGGAGGCTGATGCTTCATGCATAGGTTGTTCTGTCCCCTGGTGTCTTTGCACTGTCAGACATTTTCTCTGGCATAGGTTTCACTGAAGGGTTGATCTCTGTAGTACAGTTGTCTATATCCGAGCTAGTCACAGGGATGCACTTTGTAGTCAGTAGAGTCCTACAGGGCATGTAACGTATGACCGCCCCCCTCGTGTGTTGATCTGCTCGCGGACTGACTTCTCTGACGATTTGCTCAGGGTACATTTGACTATGTACTTACAGGGAAAATTTCTCTGTAAAGAGTTGTGTGTGTCAGTTGCACTTTGAGGGAGCTCATAATACAATTCTCCCCATATTTAGGGTTTCTTGTCTCATGGTGGATAGAAGTTATAGTTTGTCACAAAAGATTTTGTGAAGTGGGATTTTTTTAAGGTTTATGTCCAGGCCCAGTACAGATGGAAGTGTATCTGATCTGCTTGTCTGGCTGATTTGCTGAAGCAAATTCTACCACTAATCTGGAAAGCTGAGGCTTTTCTTATAAGAAATTGGCATGAAGAGGCAAATCTGGCCCCCGTACTGCAGATGCATAAAGCACTTTGGCAGAGGGATAAATGTGGTTCTGCTGCACAGACTGTGCTGCTTCTCTCTGCAAAACATAATTCTTCTCCTTCAGGATCTCTGTAGGAAAGACAGAGTGGTGCTGATGGTGGGGGGAAATTTGCACCTTTTTACATTCACCTTTGGGACTGATTCATTGCATGAGCCCAAAGCCTGTGAGAAGGAGAACTCCAAAACTGCTTTTGCATTTAATGAAGATGAAGGGCTATGTGGAGACTTCAGAAAGAGTCATGTTGTTATTAGTCAAGAGTTGGAAGAAACATCTGCTGTCAATGTCTTTTTCGTACAAGACAGCATTCTGAATTTTTTTCATGCCTCTAAACATGTCTGTGAGACGTACCTTTAAATGCATGGAGAGCGGAGAGGGAAATTTTGGCTGAGTGTCTTAATGTGAGATATAACCAAGCAATGGCATTTCAGATTCGCTCTGAACAAAGGGCTGAGCAACAGAGGACAAGGCCTAGGACAGGGACAGCATTGTCTTTGTCTCTCTTCTCAAATTACTCAGGGTAGAAGTGGAACAAATGCTTTTCTAATGGTGGCTTGGGAATATATAACCATTATTTTGTCCTCATGCTATTATGGCCTAGGCTTAATGATTCTTCAGTTGAACTCCCTCAGCTGAGAATACATTAATAAAAATGTTCTGCTTATCCTGCTTTGCTGGACTTTTTAGAGTAGAAAACTGGGAATAGCTTTGTTTTTCTATTTGCCATAAAAATAAGTGGAAATAAGTTAATGCTGTTCAGAATGGGCACTGGAATCAAATCAATGAATAAAACATTGCTGTTCCTACATGGTCATGCAACTGAACAGAATTGTATTTTAATAGTTAGCATATAAATATAAAAACACTGAAAGACAGTGATATGCTCAGGGAAATCTGAGGGAATTTGGCATTTTATGTCATGATCTGCATTAATGTGAAGAAATGTGTACAAACTTGGACTGGATGAGAAAGCAGTGCCCATCACTTTGGGCAGAGCTTCATGAGTTGTCAGGGTAGGAGAAACCACCAAGCATGATAATAATCTCACTTGGATAGTTAAATGTCCTATGTCAATGTGAATTGCCTGGTGTGCTCTTCAGAAACAATAGAAAGAAACAGGTGCCTCCAGCAAACAGTTTTTCTGCCTTGCTTTTAGGATTAAATGTATCACCCTCTGAAGGTGCCTATTTTTGTGAGAAATAAGGAAGGCACCTCAGTCTGAGGTGCTGAGTTTAGTTGTAAATGATATATTTTTAAATCCCTAATTTAGGACAGTTGAATCCCACTACTAAACTAATGTGAGATGTAGGACTTCTCTGAGATTAATTTTTTGAGCTAAAGCATTTTATGGAAAAAAAAAAAAAGCTTGGTTTTAAAATGATCAGTCATGAAGGATCTACTGCATTTTCTAGTAAATTGTTCTTAATTATGTTTATACTGTTTTTAAAGCTCTTTGCTTTTTTATAGCCTGAATTAGTCTAACTTCAACTTTTAGCTGATAGATATTGTTAATCCCTGGCCTGCTCCAGTGAGCTATTGCATAGCTTTGTTCAATGCAGTGCATGTGGGGATTAATCTCTTCTTAATTCACTTGTCTCAGAATCAGGTGCCTAGACTGAATGAATCATTTAGTTTCCCCCAGTAGTCCATGGAGATTCATAACGATTTATCCAAGCTCTTTAGGACATTTAGTTTAGGCTGGAGCAAAACCATCCTGGGGTGATGATACTTTCTCTTTCCATCAGTTTCAGAGAGGGCCTGAATAGAGGTGGTTTACACTAGATGACATTAGATCAGCTAAAACCAGGTGGAATAAATTCTTCTCTGACATGTGTTCATGACATTCCTGACCTTTGCTTCATTAAATTAAATGTATTAAGCTGCTGGAATCAACCTTTAAAGATTGTCCTCTCTTCCTTCTCCCTTTTCCCTTGTCTGTTATGTTATTCTTCACTGAACTCTCCTGACTTTCTTATCACTTCTCTCAGAGAGTAAACACCAGAAGTTGACACGCTTCCTGCATAGTAACACACTCCCCTGCTCCTACTTGAGATTCCCATTTGAAAATGTAAGGAACATGTCAGCACATTGCTTTGGGACCTCAGCATGAGTAATTTTCTCTCCCCAGCCTCAAATTCTTTCCAAATAACCACATCCCAGAGCATGGTTCTTCATCCTGTGCACATGGCCTATCTTTTTTGAAAAGATAAATCTTTTGAGGGACTAGGCTAAGCCGCTTTCTTTTTAAATTCCAGATCTCAGGACGCATAAGACAGACACTTTTCAGAAGGGTAATACTTCATCTGCAAAATTTGACCTTAGCTGAAGTAACAGGGATGTGGCTCAGAGAGGAGACAGTATTTTGTAAACCATATAATCTCCTCTCATCTCTCACATGTGGTTTTTTTTCCCCTGGATTTTCAAAGAAAATGATTGATTTTTGCCCTAAAAGCCACAGAAAATACTAATAAATTAACTATTTGAATGCCCGATACTCTGTGCTGCAGAATTAGCTTCACGTTCACACATTCTTCATATGCGTAATGGCAGCTCTTTGGAAGGAGACCTACATTTTCTGTGTATGTAGACATCGATTTGGCTGGAATCTGATCTCAGCTGAACCAGACTGAATCTAAAGCAAGGCCACAGACCATGCAGCTGTTACTCTAAGTTTACACACTTGTAACTCAGCCCATCCTGAAATCTCAGTCAGTCTGCATCTTCACGAGCGGAGTGCGTTGTTTCTTGGAAGTTTGTTTGCAGAGAGAGAAAACAATGTAAAGGGAACACTGAAAAGTTTCTCCATTTCAAGGATGTCCTCAGAATCTTAGAAAAAATGTGTAATGTCTTTAAAAAAAAAGGACAAAGAGACTAATTTGGCATGCTTTATCCCAGATTGTCTCACTAAAGGTGCATGGGTATTGCTGGGGAATGCCTGCGTACTGGTGGCAGACAGATCAAACCTTGCTGTTCTCCAGCTCCAGGCCAGAAGCCAGTTGTCCATTACTGTTGCTTGTGCTCGAAATACCACGTCTTGCCAAGTATTTTTATTATCCGTAACAGGGTCTAAGAAAAAAAGCAGCCCAAGCTGAGAGGGAGAGATTTCAATGTTTTAAAACCATATTTTTTTAAGGATGCCTCAAATACGCAAATGACACAGGTACTCACGTGGAAATATATAGCTAACATCAGTCCTTAAAACTAAAACGTTACACATTAAATTGTATATACAAAATGGACACCTGCCCCCGTTTCTTTTCCATACTAGTGCTCCTAGAGATCTTTTCTTTTTATGTCCTGTTTCTATTGTATTCACTAAAGCCTTCTGACTACGAACAACAAAAATGTTCACATGATTCAATATGCTAATTCAAATACCTGTTTTATACAAAATAATTGTAATAATTTTTTTCTTTTGGTTTATTTGTTTGCCTTCCCTCCTCTTCTTCCCATACACGGGTCTTTTATTCAGCTTTTCCTCTCACTGTGGACACAGCGCAGTTAGAGATGAAATCATTATTAAGCATTTAATTTCTAATCCATATCCCTCAAAGCTTCAGACTTAATCCTTTGAGAATGTGTTTTATTTTAGCCATTAAATTTTGACTGCAGTTACAGGAGGCTAAGTTTAATAAAGGTGCCTGAAGAATTTTCTAGAGAATAATTTTCTTTTGGATATGCTCCAGAGAACAGATTTTTCCCAAGCATATATCAAAAGGTGAATAAATTGTAACAGGAAAAAAAGCCCCACATAAAGCTGTCATGATAGTATAAAATCTTTTCTGCTGGCTATACAGAAATACAGATTTTTGGGTTTGTTTATTTTCATTTCAATTTCCTGTATGCTCAAAGCTTGTGTATAACAATGTAGCATGAAATCTGTATTTCTTATTATGTAGTATTATGTGTTTTCAAAAGTATTTTAAAATTATCACAGTAAAGTGATCTTAAATGAAAATAAATAATAATAACTACTTAAATTCACTCAGAGTGCATCCAGACAACACAAGAATGGCTACTTTTGGACACTAGTGTGATGAGCAAGCCAGTGCAGCAGAAAAAGACCCAAGCTCCATCAGGCTTTCAGACATCCCAAACAGATGCCTGTTTCTCTGGAGTTTCCTGTGGCTCAGTGACAGCCAAGCTCAGACCTGAGCAATGCCCTTGCTCAGCACCTATTCTGACCTCACAGAGTTGTGTTTATACATTTCTTCTCCAAGTCTCATGACTTGATTTCTTTCTTTGTTCCTCTCATTCATTTTCCCATTCCTACCTTTCTCCCAACCTTTTTTTCTCCTGCTCCTCCTGGTCCTTCCTCCCTCTCTGCTCCAATGGCTGTCAAGAGAGTGACGTGTCAGGTCTCTTTCTGGGCACTGAAGAGCTGTGGGCTGCCCCGTTGCTCGTGCAGGAAGCGGGAGATTCCGTCTTCCAGCTCCCAGCAAGAGCTCTGACAGTCAGTTGACAGAGCAGAGAATTGGGACTGGCTCTGAAACACATCTTTTTTTTATTATATAAGGATTCTGGCTTGAGGAAATACAATGATAGCAGGTGGATTTAATGAAAATTGTTTTGGCATGATATAACTCAAAAGCCCTAACTCTAGCCACCATTTGCCCTCGGTTATTAAGAAGCTAGCACCTCAACCAGGCAGATTTGAGTCAATTAGCAAGTATAACTCACAACTGACATGGGGAGGAACAGCTTATCCACTTGAGACTCCTCAGATGTGTAACTAATAAGAAGTTGTCAGCTTACATTAATTTTTACACATCTTGGCTACATCCAAGATGTAAAGGCAAAATCTAATGTTCAAAAAGATAACATGGAATTGGGGACTCCACAGGGAACTTAATCAATGCACACATTACATTGATCACATAGTTTTTCATTGTGGCAGGCTACTGATGAGATTTTTCTCCTTGTGTAACTCTCTCAGAATAATGTGTCGGAGAAAAGATAATAGAAAGGAAATTACATCTGCTAAATACAAGAGGCAGTTGTAATATTTTGTGAAATGCTGCTCAGTGAACTGAAACATTTCTCACAGGATGAGTTCTCTGCCTGAAAGATGCATCCAATGTGCATAAATACAGGCGACTTTCAGCCACAGGAACATGGATTACTTACAAAAGGCTGGAAGCTGATCTTAGTTACACCTGCATGCCCTGAAAGGAATTTATTTGACTTTACTGATGCAAACGTCTAGCATCATATTTAACCTAAGGAAACAGTTGTCCTTTTCTGCAATGGTGTCATATTCTCAAGAGAAATTGGTAAAACTGTGTATTTATAAAATAATTTTCTTTCTTTACAAAGTGTAGAGAAAATCTGGAAATTGTCCATAGCAAAAATTTCCAGCCATATACCTGACTCCAGGAAACAGCTCTTCTGGATCTCTGTTTTTGCCCTTTGATTAGGAAGATGTGCAGCAGTGGGTACACACTTCCAGGGGCTGGCAGAAAATACTGAGGCTGGGTACCACTTTGGCCCTGGATGAGTCATGATGAATCAAGCTGAAGGCATGTGTACACTTTCAAAGCTGGTGGTCCCAGACCAGCCACAGTTCCCAGGCTTCTGACAGTCCTGAGTAATTTTTATACCCATGGTGCCACTGTGAATTAGCTCATTTAAATTCTCCACATTTTATCTCTGGGAAATCAAGGCACAGATGAACTCAGTTACTTTGCATGAAGACACACAGATAATCTCAAGATACAAGGTAGTCTCAGGATAAAGGCTCATCCTAGACCAAAATATGGTCCATTCAGTTGGCAACATTTTGTGCTCTCCAGAGTTGACTATATCATCCACCACTCTCAAAAACAGTTTTCTGCAAAGATATCTCAAGGTGTCACAAATGCCAAGTGTCCGTAATGTAAAGGATGGACAACATCATGTTACATAAAAAGACATTGTTCAGCTGAATGTTGATAACTCTGTGTCTTTTTTTTTTTTCGACTCCATCAAGTACACAAAATATTTAGAAGCCCAGTCTCATGCTTCTGATGACTGAATGTGTCCTGAACACTTCAGTATAATAGAATATAAGTAATGTGGAAAATACTAAATTTCTTAACCACAGTTCATACTTGTGGTAAAAATTAAGAAGTACATTACTAGTTTTTCAAAGCTCCATCTCATTGTTACTTTGCTGTCAGGATCCCAAAAGCTTGATTGCACTGCGGGCCCTAGTTCTGCTCTCAATCTAGTTTATTGTCATTTTATTATGTTTAATAGCTCTGATGCAACCATTTGAAAGAGAACAATCAAGCCCTAAATCTGTATGAAGTTAATATATATCTTGTATTCTTTAAGAGCTTCCACTTTAAAATGAAATGTGGCAATTAGCTTTTAATAAGGTCTCATTATTTTAATAAAAAAACTACAGGCAGATTGAGTTTTAAGATGTGTTTAACATCGCAAGCTTGTTCAGGCTATAATTCTGTTTTTGTTAAATGACAATCAGCAAAACATACTTTCAATAAGTCTGATTGCTTATATATGCCACTTATTAAAGAGATTTTAGTATCTTCCATTTCCTCTAAAGAGGTTGGATCCCAAAAAAGGGCAGGCAGAAAAAGTGGTAAGGAGATAACTACAGCGAGGTAGCTCTGCCTTGCTCACCCAGCAGTTTAATGTCTTCTTTTAGTGGAAGCACTATCGGAAATATGAAAGGACTACCTACCATTTGGGGATGAAGATTTTTAGTACCTGAAAAAACACCTACTAGTTTCACTGCCAAATAGTAGACAGTCAACTTAGATGTATTATACACAGTGAAAAACAGTGTCTTTGAAGATTTGTTACAATCATATAAATTGAGGGGTGGATGGAAGGAATAATTCGGTCCCATTTTGGGGCACTTTATGGTGATGTTTTGAGGGGGGACACAGAACTCTCTCATTTATGGAAGTCCAGACAAGACTGTACAATTCCCTCCTGCTGAGTAACACTAAATCATGCCAGCAATCTCACTGACCATGCATCGCATTCTTTTATGCTGGGCTGGGCTGCATTTACTGCAAAGCAAACTTCAGGCTTACCAGAGGGGCCAAGAGTGTTTGAGAAGTTTTCCCATCTCTGTACCCCAAGGCCAAGTTAAACCTGCCTGCACTGACAGAAACTATGAAGCAGAGGAAGATTCATCTTGAATGATCAGCACTTACAGCTAAGGCAATATCTTGGTCCAGTGGCTTGGAACTTTGAAAAGTGAACCCAAATGACACTTTGTTTATGGACCTGCTTCAGAAGTAATAGTACGGCTCAAGATTTTCCCAACACACCAGTGTTCAGTGTGAGACGCTTTCAGGACAAAATTGCATTCACTTCTACAATGGAGGAACCACAGTTTGTCCCCCAACTAATTCATTTATCATCATATGTATGACAACTATTTCAGAGGTACTGTTGGGATAGGGCAGATTTCAGAAGTACTATTTAGATGAAACTAAGGAACAAAACCAAGCCAAACTTCTGGGGAAAAAACGTTGCTTGCTTTCTGCTCAAATTTCCAAAGGAAAACTAAGCCCACATGAACCATTTCAATCTCAGGTCACTTTTGAATAAAAGAGTCTGTATGTAGTTCCAGACAATCTTCAGTAACCTGCATCCAGGGCGGGAAACATGCAATGCAAGTCATGGGCAATGGAGACCCTAAACAAACATCATGTACGTAAAGCTATAGGGCAGGAAAAGATCTTGTAGCTCCTTTAGCTCAACACCTTACACTGAAGAAAGATCAGAGATGCCTACGCCATTACCAGAAGATGTGTGCCTAACTTGTTTTTCAAAATCCTCTACCAGAAAAAAAAAAAAAAAAGATGTAACAGCATCAGTCAATAGTCTCTCCCATTGTTTCACTGTCCAGGAGGCCAAAAAGCTGTTTCTTTTATCCACCCAAGGCCAGTTAACTTGTCAGCAGTGAGCAGGGTCAATACAATTTGTTCTTGTCAAATCTGTCAGCTGTTTTTACCATCTTAGTATGCTCCAGGCACTTATAAATTCGTTATCTAACCACTCGTTCCAGAATCATTCCCGGAATTCGCATTTCACTGAATAATCTGTAATTGCCTGTGTGTTTCTATAAGGTAGGAACTGTATTTGCTTTTTTAGCATTATCTAAGACCCGCTCATGTTCTGTGAATTTTCAAAGATAGCAGTGAATATTTTAGATTTCTTTCTATTCTTTTTAAACAAGTGAAGTTGAATGTCATCAGGTCCTGATGGCTTCAATTATGCTCAGCTTATCCAGACATTTTTAAACTTAATTTCTCCCTATTCTGGCTATGCCCCTATTTTCATATTAAATTTAATGTGGTTAAGTATCTGATGAGAAATTAATCTTTTTGTGTAAAGACAGTGAACACTTTAGTACTCTGTGCATTGCCTGTTTTAAGCAATGAACTTTTACTTTTCCCTTCTTTTGCTTCTCATGTACTTATTAGGCCTTGCACAGTGCATATTTTTGTTGCCTTTATATTCCAAAATAATGTTAACACCTTAACCATCTGAACTTTCTCAATTCCTTTTAAACTCATATCTAATTATGTTCCTTATTTCTACTTTTTGTATGACTTCTTTTGATTCGGGGTTCTTAGGAAGGTCTTAGTGCAGTTGTAATGCATTTTGCTCCCAATTTTTTAAATTATCTTCTGTAAGTTTATTATTGTGCATTTGATGTACTTGTTATCACCAGTTCCTACCTTTTCTGATGTGCTCTATCCCTTAGATTACCTACTTCAGAGACTTGTCACACTTCTTTTTACTGATCTCGAGGCTTCTCTTATTGTTCCTTCTAAAATTCATGTCAATTCTCTTCTAGTTTTAACAACCTCACTGATGTTGTGATTGCTACTTTGTGGGTGACTAAATTGGAGGGTTTTGTTACTGATATTCTAAATTGGAAACAATGATAGAAAACTGCAGTGGCTTTGTACTTCAGTGGTGAAAATTAGAATTGCTCACAGACACCATATATTTATATATATTGTTCATGTAAAGATTACTGACAGTCTCAGAGGATTTCTGAAATAGTCAAGAAAGCCTTCTTTGAATATCAAAAGAAAATTTTAGACTTTGGCGTAGATTGAGAGTGATGTATCCTATGTTGCTAGACCTTACCTGGATATTTCAAAGCTATTCACCTTTGTAGAGACTCCTCAGGAGTAAAAAGGCCTCCTTGGGCCTGTTGGATCCTCCTTGGACCTCTTGCCGGGTGCACATCACAACTTCAGCAATGCCCATGAGATAAGGAGAAGAAGAGACAAAGGAAAAAGAGGTTGTACTGGGGCAGTGCAGTTAAGTCTGGCTTATGTTCATGAATTCATATAGAAACTAAATAAAAACAAGATGTAAAAAACCACAACCACAAAAACTTCCAGATTCTGCTATTATTCACAGAAGGAAGTAGTGCTGGCAGAGCACAGAGCCTGAACTCAAGTTGTGTCAGCAGATTAATGTCAGTAATATGCCAGGCTGCTCCATGGAGCAGTCAGTGATGACAACTCTTTCTCAGCAATGAGAGGCTTTGATTCCTTACAGCCAAAATCAGTACTTCTGGCAGCCTGGAAAGGTCAGCTGGCATCGAATCTTCACTGATTGCCAAGGCTCCTTTCTGGCTACTACAGCATGCAGCTTGACTTCAAGGATTGGCTTCACGTGTCAGTTTTTGGAGAGTCTTTCAGTGTGGATGTTACAGAAAAGCAGTTGCCACTGCTGAGAACATGGCCTTTTGAAAGGATTCAGTTAGACTCAAATGGTCCATTATGGCAGTATTCCCACAGGCTAATGTACATTCAAAGACATTAGTTTTCCTGTGTGGTCAGCGCAGAGAGAAAGGCTTTCTGAAGCTCTAAACGATCCTCTGGAGGAAAATATTTCTCTTCAACTTACACAGATGGAAGCATGCTGTAGTCTGGGAGTATTTGTGTGAAAATATTATGGTCATAGCAAGTATACGTCATCATATTTTTAAAAACGCAGACATTGTGTATTGATAAGTACCTACTTGTGAAAGTATTTTCTCCTTGAAGTACAATGCACACTTACTGTGTTGCTGAAAGACATTCAAAAAACTTCCACAGTGTGGGAAGAACCTAATATAATATGGGCTACTGTAATTTTTTCTGTCACAAGAATCAACATGTTTTGTAGTTATTGATGAATCAAAGATGCTCAGAATCAGGTTTTAAAGCAAGCATTACCAAAATACCATTACACAGTATTTCCACAGTGGTTATCAATGGTCATAAATTGTAGCTCACAACTTCCTGTACTTATGTGAAGGTCCTTTTTCAAGTCTGGTCAAATTCCTCTCACGAGCTTTGGGAAAAAACCAAACATTCCTTATCGGAAAGGTAAGGCTTATCCTACTTTGCTCTATATCAGTGTATTGGAATACCTGAATTTTGTGGCATCCATCCATTCTGGTGACAGCTGCAGTTGATCTGTCTGGAAACAGCAGCCACAAGAGTTGTGTGTCTTCTGGCTCCCATGAGAACTTGAGTTCCCATCCTGGCTGTTTGGGGAACAACACAGAGCCATCCTCATATTTAGCCTCCAAAGATACACACCCATTTCCCACTGTTACTGTATCAGTTCTTCTCCTCCCACTAAAAGGGTGCAATATTAATTGGCAAAGCTGACAGCAGCACACATACCCTGTTGCTATGTCACAGCCTTTAGTGAGTACATCTTTAAAGAAGAAAATGTTATGTTCTGGTTTCAGGACACAACTAAGATAGTTAGTTACTTGATTTTTTGTAGAGGAAAAATAAAAATCTTAAGCATTCCTACTTCAGTTACAAGATTTTAGCATCTCTCCTGAAAGGTACTTATTTTTACAAGCCATGGTTTGGATATAGTAAGAAATCTACTCAAAAGCATTTATTATATATCCAAAAGCTGGGGTCCCTACCAAGGTTCAGGTACTGCTTATGTTTTCAGTTTTAACTCCTCTGTGTTATTTTCTCACCTTTAACTCAAAGGGTACTATCTTTCCTCTGGCAAAATGCTCTACAGCATTTCTATTTTTAACAAATTGCATGGCCAAGGCAGGGAGCAGCCTGTGCTCTCCACAAGAGCAGCACATCACTTCTGGGTGGCAAGAAAACAGCGTTGCTTCTGAGCCCCAGACCTCACTCTGCCTTTTGAACCCCACTTTGACAAGAAAAAGGGTCCCCTCGCACATATCATCACTGTGAGATGCACCCTGCGTAATACAGCAGGGGACATATCTGCAGTGATAATGACAATTAGCGTAGTCCGTGATTCTTTGTAGTTGGTGAACATAAATTTTGCTCATTATGCCTTACTGAGCAAGACCTGTAGGAGTGCTTCAGAAAATATACCCATAACTCTGAGTTATTCCCAGAGAGTGTAGTGTTTTGTACAGGCCTAATTTGATACTATAGCATACACTGGAGAGGGAGAGATTTACTTACACTGCTGAAGAAGAAGAAAGCGGCACAGTAATGACAAGGAAGCTTTATAACCTTTTTATGCGTCGTGATGATGAGAATTTTAAAACTTCCTCCTATTGCATTTCTTTATTGTGAAGCAATTATAAATCACCATGAATATGCCAAGTACACAGCACGTTGATTCTTCTGGCGTACTTTCCAACAATTTCTCCCTGCTGAGTATAAGAGGAGCAGGGTCTGGCCATGCTGGAGACCTGGCCATGTGCATTCTTATCACTCTCAGGCACTTACACGAGATGACATGCCCATGATTGAGTTGGGAATTCATCACAAGCAGCCTGAATACAGCAAACAGCACTTTGCAACTGCTATTTTGCAGATGGAGCAGCAATGAGAATTCATTTTCTTTAATACAAAATGATAATGCCAACAATCACAATGCTAACCCTATAATAAATTCCTTGGGGAATAAATTATGAGAATGTAGCTTCTAGGTACCTGTAACATTTCTTATATGAGACAGAGATTCCGCCTAGGATCAAATTTTATGACAGACCTCTTAGATGTGGGGTAAAGTATTGTTATTCAGAAAAGAAGTGCTTGACTAGTTTGGTGAAAGGAAGAAGCCTGTTTTCACAATTGACACAAAGCAGGTGCTGTTGAAAGCCAGACTAACTCTGCATTAGGTGTGAATTAATAGGAGGGACTGCTGCTGCTGAAGGCAAAAAGATTACAGCATTAAAGGACAAAAATGACTGTTTTTAGTAAATGCAGTGATTTCTGACATTTTACTCTATTTTTTCTTCTGTAATGGGAAGGAAATTTTAAGAAAATTACATACCACAAATGTAGTAAGAATAATAGCAGCGTGTCTAAATATATTTTTAAAATGTGAAATGATATACAGGACAGCATATCAACAAATCAGCTTATCTCTACAGAACATATGGATCATAGAGACCATTCACTGCAACATGATCATTTTGTTTAAATTGTATGCAGTGATTATCCATGCTTGAAAATAAACAGGGGAGGGGAGACACATGCATTAAAAAATAGATCAACTGTCTTTTTAGTATATGGACAAAAAGCAAAGGAGAGTAGATAAAATCAAGGGAAAGTTCTCTTATCCCCAAATCTACAAAATTACTAACTGGATTGCAATTACAAATGTCATTCACTTGCCCTCATGAATGCTAGTTTAAAAAATAGGGCTTGAAATTATTTAAGGCAGTAGCTCAAGAGTATTAATTTCTCCTTTAAAAAACAAGGTCAGAGAAGCAAGTATACCTTCCACTCTTTTGCAAAACATCTCCTTCAGCAGGATCTTGCTTTGAGTGACACATCTGAGTGTGTTAGGAGCAGCAGTAACATACCAAAACTGTTCCCTCCGTGGATCAAATCAGAAAGAATCTCTGTTCTGGCACTAAAATCAAGGAGAAAAGCTTTGTTTCTCTTCACCAACATTTAGGTACCAGTGGACCAGGCTCCAGATTTTGTTTTTTCTAAATACTCAGGTAAAAAGTATAACAAACCCAGTGGTTTTCAGTGACTCTGGTGCCAGGTAAAAAGAGCAAAGAGGACCAAAGTCAGATGTAACCTGGTCTGAGGTTCTGTCTGGTGCTATAAAACCCTCTGCTCCAAGTGCAAAAGGCTAATTGAGCTGCTCCAGGCAACAGCAGTGCTTATCTGAGTTAATTTATTTTGTGGTATATTGTTGCCAACAGCACCTCAGCTACCAGAGAAAGTGCTAGAAATCCTTTCGTTTCTGTAAAAGGACATTTTGTCTTATGCAAAGGGCAGCGTTTGCAGTTGTTATGGTTCTGTTCTCTGCCGAAGGAGCAGATACCAGAGCCTCCACCCCCTTCTGGAGAGGGTGTCTGAGGTCTGTTTGGTCCTGGTGAGCATTTTGATTTTAGGGCCGTTGACCCCTGAGGAGCGAAATTGGCAGTGTACCGTATTAAGCAGCTCTTGAGCAAATGTGTTCACTCCCTCCCCATGGCTCTTCCTTTCTCCTGACACCCCTATCAGGGACACACACTGCAGCAGCCTGTGATGCTCCATGCAAATAAAGTCACTGAATTCAAAAGGTGATCTGTGGTAAGGGCAAAATGAGGATTTCAATTGAATTTGGTGATTGAGCTAACGTGATTGAAGAAAACATCTTCCCACTTGTCTAGGAAAAGTCTGCGTGATGCACTTTGGCTCTAGCTTGCCAAGGCAATACTTACAGTAGATCCTGTACTGTCATCAGAAATATTCATAGAGCCTCTCTGTATACCAGAGTTGCTTTGTGCAACAGAGTTGTTGTTTCACATTAGTGATGGTTTCTAAATCAATTTAGTTAAGTGGATGCAAGAAGTTTCATGAATAGTCTTTCTCCTTTAAAAAAACAAAAGGCTCAAAATATGCAATTTTAAATTAGTCAAATGAGACAGAAAATTTCAGTTAAATTGAAACAACCTACAGGTCTATGTCTGGATAATCTCATGTTGGATTCGGTTGGACACAGTTGGACTCAATTATCTTAAAGGTCTTTTCCAACCTAAATGATTCTATGATTCTGTGTTTGATAAAAACACTTGAATCCACAACTAACTTCTCCTGATATCTAGGTGTCATCAAACTGATTGTATCATTCCAGACCCTCGTCCCCTCCCCTACCAAATGTAGACTTCATTAGGAGAACTCAATAAGATATTATTCCAGTAAATTAAGTTATTTTGCAAATTAAAGGAAAATGCATTTATACAAGGGAAAAATCCACTTACTAACATAATGAGAGCATAAACCAGTAATTCAAAAGAAAAATATTTTCTTCACTGCATCTGTTCAGTTATTTAATATTATAACTAGACCTTTCTATTAAGTAAGGCAGAGAGGCAAGATCCTTTTACCTGACATGATCTCTTCAGTGAGTTTGGGATATTGCTTCTTCAAAAACAAATACTAACACTCTTACACTTTGATTTTGTATGAATCACTTTCATACCTGTGATACTGTCAGATTTCTGTTAGTACCCACCCTCCAAAATACCCATGAATTCCATATTTAGGTAAATGTATAAAGTGTTTTAATTTTTAATTTTTATCATGTACCCACTGAAGGCAAGAGCTCAGATATTAACCTGGTTAAAAAATATCAAGTGAACTTTGGCCAAAAATTACTTCTTGCCCTTATCTCCCTCATCCTCAGATTTCTACCCTTATCCACATCTGAGCCCTAGCGGGAAAAAAAAAAAAGAAACACAGGAAAAATTTCTTAAATATCACAGGAAAAATTCCTTAAATATGCACTCTCTTTTTCTTCATATATAATGATTCAAGTATTGTTTACCAGAAAGAGCAAAAAGGAAGTCAGTAAAATCTAAATGGCTCAATCTGTAAACGAAACGCTTATCCTGTCTTCTGAAAAGCTATTACTTACCAATGCCAGTTCTCATCATTTAGAAGCCATTTGGAAGTAGCTGTTTCAATTTATCAATTATAATGATCCCTTCCAGCAACTTTACTGTACATCCAGAAACTGTCTTCAGGAAGCCAGAAGACACAGAGAACTACGAAGGAAGAGGCTGAAAACAGTCCCTGAACCTGCCAAATGGTGATGGCTCAGCCTCAAGCAAGACAGCAGAAGCGTGTGCTGGGCAGGATGGCCAGTGGCTGTAGTCCACAGGGGACTGTCAATTCTACATTGCTTTAGAGATGGTCACGATGGCATGCTTTGGCCCACAGAGGCTGGTTGAGTCTCACCCAGTTCAGAGGCATGAGAGGCACCTGCAGTTGAGGTATAAAAGCACTCTGAAGGAGACTGACTTACTCCAGCAGGAAGAAATAATCTTGTACTATCCAAAATTAAAGCCTATGGTTTAATCACAACTTGACCCTAGGGTTTTGCTTGTTCAAAAGGACAAGCTATTAGTCCTTTGACACAGTTATTAGCAGTCCTCAGAAATCAGACTTTTTGAGGAAGCGATGTTAAGGAGATAGACACATTACTAACCAGGAGCACTATTTATCTAACAAGCAGGGAGTGAACATCTGGGCTAAAAGGACATGGTGTTGCCTGTCACAACCAACAGTAGATTAAGGGCTGACTCAGTTCACTCTCAGCTTCCAGCTTGGTTCACAGCTGCTCAGTGTATTTGAGGGGCGCTTGTACGTGTTCATTGCTAGTGAGGTGGCCGCAGTCAGATACTTAACCTTATTGAGGTCAGGAGACATGACTAGCAGCCTCCCCTCTCACCTGCCACTACAGGTGGGTAATATGGGGACAACACAGTTGCTGTGGTTGCTCAGGGCTGGCCTGAGAGGTTTCATGATGGCCTCATATGACTGGTTTCTAATGCACTCCACAAAAGCTTATACCTTGCAGGTATGTGCGGTACTGGAAACACAGAGATGCAAGGACATGACCTCCCAGAGCTGTTTGTGGCCATTACCTTTATATTTGATCTGTGAGACAGCTGGAACTGATGCAACAGGCCCTTGAGTAAGAGAAAAGCTATTCACCACCATTGAAGTGGTGGAGGACCCAGGTTCAAAGGAGGGCCACAAAAAGACACAGTATTGAGCTACAGTTTAGAGCCCTGCCTATGACCTTGTGTGGCACAGTCTTAGGCACTGCAAAGAAGACAAGGGAGAGCAAAACTTACCCAGGGTTATCTGAGCTACATGGGGAATATCTCGTTCTGGGCAGCTTGCAGAGACAGTGAGTGACCCCATGCCCAAACAGAGGCTTCTTGCCAGTGGGTTGGTACCTCTGCCTTGCTGCAAACCCATTTTAAGAGCACGGCTGGATTGGTGCCAGAGCACTCATCACCTTGCAAAAGGTATTAAAAATATCATTCAGCTCTTCGGTAGTTGCTGGAGACAGCAACATGAAATCCAGGGTGTAGAGTAATGGGGAAGTGCTGGTGTGGCATCTGGGGAGCCGCCTCTCCTGCCCATGCAACCACCTCAGGGTGCTTTGTGGCTGTGGAGCTGGATGGCAGCTCTCTCCTCACAGCCCTCAGAGGACTTCTGTTGTGGTGGGAAAAGAGGAACAGCTGCATTGGGTTTCCACAGCCTGCCAAGGAGAGGAATGGGACTGCAGATTTGTGGTGTTAGTGCTTATGGTAAATATTCAGTAAAGACTTTAAAAATCTTTACTAAAACTGCACCTACTGAACTCACGAGACTGTAATAAAGAAGTAGCAAACAAGGGAACAGCTCATTCCAAGGCTTCAGTTTTACCACCTTGTTCCTAATCACAGTTACAGCTACGAGCACTTTGAAGCAGACCGTAAAATACAGCCAGTTAATAGTCACAGTAAATATCTGCTGTTTAGAGCAACGCTCAGCTTCTCTAGTCACCTGGCAGCATTACTCTGATCCCACAAATCCCCACACTCTTGCTGCAGGACAGCAGCCCTGCGGAAGGCAGGCTGCAGGATCTCTGTGTTTTTAATTTAGGGCTGCTATGCAGTTTTAAAATGCAGGGTTAGTCCAATACACAGTGTCACTGGCTCGCACTGCGAACGGCAAGTGGCTGCTAAGGAGATGTGTGCACCTGCCTCCCAGCCGCACTGACAGCAGCCTGTTTTCTTTTTCAGTCCAATTTGGAACTGACCGGCAGCGCTTTTGTGTAAACACCGAAATCTGGGTCAATTAACCTCATGTAGGACAACAGAGCATAATATCTGCCCAGAGATGCAACTGATTTGTACAACTTTCCGTGGGAGTTTTTGCCTCTCTGTTCCTCACTCTGCCTCACCACCATTTCAGCCCTTTGGCCCCAAATTACTGATCGTCTCCTTGCCCAAAACGGAGGACACCCACCCACCATGGGCATGGCACAGCAGCAGGTCCCGTGGCTTACTTGAATATTTTCCATAAGAGAATCTTTGAGAAAGAGACACTGTCGAGCCTTTGCCTAATTGACAGATGACCAACTGTATCACCGACTTTAACAAAGACAGCTGCTGTTTTGCCATCATACCTTATATGTAAACATAAGGATTTTGGTTTATTGCATGTATATAGACAAAAGGGGGACAGAGCTTTATGGAAGGACATTAACCTGCTTAATAGTAGAAGCCATTTCTAAATTTGCACAGATAAATGAACAAATAAAAGACCCAAACCCCACGTCATCTTCATCTCCTAATATTTATTACCCTCTGCCTAGAAAACAGAATTTCCATCTTCTGTTTCCCTGAACATCTGAATGAAAATCTCCAACAGTTTCCTAATTCCACATAATTTGCATAGATCACAGCAACACCGTTTCCTGATTTAATCTGTTTTTCAGATAGCTTGCTTTCAAACAATTAGCTACATCAGGATTTCTCCATAGCAAATCAATTGCTGATAGCTTTGGCTCAGCCAGATATAAGCTTTGGCTTGACAACATGCCTCTCAGAATAAATCACAAAAAAATGGCAAGTAGCTGTTACAGTAAGCCTCTCACAAATAAATTACAGTTGCCCTAGCATGTAGCCCTTTGATTCTGATTTGTTTATCCTTTACCCTTTCAGTATATTCCCCAAAGTTATAATGAGACAGATATGTTCCAATTACTCTTCTTCAGTAACCTGTAAATCCTTGCAAAATTCCTTTGAAATTGGTACTAATCAATGTGAGAAAAATTGGCAAAGTCCAGCCTAGTCCCAACATAAGTAGCTTTAAAAAAAAAAAAAAAGCAAATATAAGACAAAAAGAAATATCAAATAGACACTATTCTCATTACAATAACATAACACTTTCCAGTCCAGGCCAGTCTTACCAGGTTCATAAACTTTGACAATGACACATCTGGGCAAGCAAGGAAGCATTACATACAAGACAAGGGCCAAGTCTAGAGAAAAATTGTGCTTTCTGAATTCACAGTGTCTAAAGTCTCCTATATTTTTCACGAGTTTGTCCAAATACTGTATTTCCTCTTTTAAGAAAAATCTTTAGGAAGAAAGATTGGAACTGCTGGAACCATGTGCCACTGAAAAGATTAACTGAAATATTTTCCCTATTTCATGAAGTTACCTCTGAAGAGAAGCCACCCAGACCTAAGAAGAAGCAGGAGCCCTGGTGATGGTGGCAGGCTTGTTCACCACATGTAATGCCAACCGTACAGCAGAGGTTAAGAAAACTGATTGGAACCAATCCAGTTATTGCAGCTTAATGAGTTACTGCTGATTAGCTTTAGTCCTCATGACCGACAACTTTCATTTCTTGACTACGGCAATTGTAAAGGTAACATGTTAACTTTTACCTGTTCTCATTATGTGTGAACATTTGTAATCAAATATAGCCACTCTACTTCTCACGAGTAATCCCATGACTAAGCTTTGAATGAAATGAGTACAATGCCCCCCATTTAATGTTTTCAAGAAATTATTGGCAAATGCTTTATCAACTGAAGGTGATAAACATTTATCCAGAGCTGCTAGGTGTCCTGGTGGCAAATCTAATCTTTTTGTTCTGATCAGTCCAAGAGAACTCATGACTTTCTTCCCTTAGTGATTTTACTGTAAAGATTTTATGAGCCTGTGAAAGGAACTGCAGGAAGCCTGGGCATTTTTCTCAGTAGCTGCCTGAGTTTGCTTCTGTGCTCACTGCAGAGGAGCCGAGTTATCAGCATGACGGAGAGTGTTTTATAGGGGTCAGCTTCTGCCTCTGAAGAGTCAGCTGTACGCACTGAATGTGCCTCTAAACATGCATGAGAAATTGCTATGTATGGACCTGAGAGTAAAAAGCCAAGGCTAAGCTTGTATTGAAGACATTCACACTGACACCCTATTTGCTTTTCCCCAACAAGATATCACTGTCACACGGCCCTGTACTCACAGAGAAAGGAGACACAGCTCAAGGACTGACAATAGATAGTTTTTTTTAAAACATTTTCTCTCTTTTTATTTGTATTTCCTGATGGCTGCTACAAGCGAAGGAGGTAATCAGAAACATAACTGCACAATACAAACACAGGCAGCAAACTAAGTTGATGGCATGAAAGGTGTATCTGAGAACACGGAGTTGACAGAATCGGAGTCGGATTTTGTTCGAGTAGTTTTCAAGATACTCTCAGCAATGATATTGTCATTAGGGAACAGTTTTACTTTCCCATTCTGACCGTGCTTTGGTTCATGCACGGGTTCCAGGAAAACCACCCGTTTACCTGTGCTAGCCTTCTTCTCGTCGGCTGGCAGCTCTTGGGGGGGCGTGGAATTCAGTATGGATGAATGGGCACTGCTTTGGTTCGGCTTCCTCTTCTTCCTTTTCGCCTTACATTGGCAGGGACAGGGGGTCAGATAGAGATACAGCAGTACTAAAACAATACTGGCTACACAGGCAGCAAGGGTGGTAAAAGCTGTATTAAATGCTTCATGAGCGTGGGACCTGTTCACTGTGAAATTGCTAACATTTATTCTAACCTCTATGGTTTCATTCAATAGTCTTTTCTTATTTATTGCGATGCAGGAATACAGCCCTGAGTCCTCCAGCTGGGCGTCTGTTATCTCCAGGCTGCCATTACGAAACACCTTAAAGTTGTCGGTCTCCCTGTCTGGCTCCAGCAATCTATTGTCCGGACTAACCCAAACAAAGTGCGTGCCCGCATCGCTGATTCTGCTGTCACAGTGTACAATCAGCCTGTCACCAACCTGGGCATCATGAATAAACCCAAAGGCTTGGAAAGAGCTGTTGACGGTGCTTTCAGAGCAATTCAGAAAGTTGTCGTGCAGTAAAGGCAGTTTATTGTAACCTCTTGGGTCTGATCGCAACAAGCAGGTGTACTCGTTTTTGAAGTCCACCACCGAGCCGAAGTGCCTTTGATACCAGAAGATTAGCATGGAGTACAGCACACAGTCACAATAAAATGGGTTGCCATGAAGATAAATTCCACTAAGATGTTTGGCCGGCACCGAACTCAGGCGCTGAATAGGCATCGACTGGATGTGGTTAAAGGAAATGTCCAGCAGCACAAGGTCTGTCAGTTTATGTTTTCCACTGTACAAGTCCAGTGGGAAATGCGAGAGGAAGTTATAGCTTAAGTACAGTTTCTGCAGTTTGTACAATCCTCCGAAGGCTGAAGACTCTATCTGTGTTATCTGATTGTTGTACAGCAGGAGAACCTCCAGTGCCTTCAGCTCCTGGAACACAGGGCTGCCCAGTGTCTTCAGGCTGTTGGAGGACAAGTCTAGGTACTTCAGATTCGGGGTTGTGGAAAAGCTTCCAGTGATAATGCTGCTAATGCTATTATGATTGATTATTAAAGTGTTCAGTTTCTCAAACAGCACTGGGACCCATTCAGGCTCCAAAAACCCAATTCTGTTATAACTCAGATCCAGCCTTTTCATACATTTATACAGATTTCCTGGCACCCGAGAGAGGTTCTTATTGGTGCAGCTCACGATATCACTGGCACAGATGCAGGCTGTTGGACACATCCCCGGGGCACTGCCACAAACGCTCACTGTGAAGACCAAGAGGCATGCCAGCCCTTTGCAGTTCACTTTTAAAACTCCAAGTCGAGTAGGAATCGCCCGCCAGTTTAAAGACATTGTCACTGTCTCTTAGCTGTCTCCCCGAGCTCCTTGCCGCAGATTACACGTGCCGTTAGCTTTGCACTAATCGCTGTCAAAAGAGGGATACAGAGGTACAGCACGTTAACATTGACGATTCACACCCTGCCTGGTTTCTTACACATGCCTTTGGAAAAAACGCTGGGAATTAATCCTTAATGTTTCATATGGTTAATTATAAAATCTAGTTCTTCTTTGGTGATGTAAGCTTAACATTGTTTTTTTATGTAAACATGAAGTTCTGCACCCATGTGTAAATATTCACAATACAGATATACATTTTGTCTTCAAAACCAATGCAACTGTTCTTCAGTCTTGGACCAAGGAATGCAATTTTTGACAGTTCATAAAAAAAAAAGAATCAAAAATGAATCAAAAAAATGAATAAAAACCCTCCTCTGCAGGACGTGACTGGGCTACGGCATCCCCTACTGGTTTCTGAATCAACCCGGATAGAAAACTCCTGGTACAGGGAAGAAAAACGCTCATCCAAAAATGTTATTTTCTTGTCTAGTGGGGAGCAGTTTCAACATGTGTTTCTTCCCAATCAGAAAATGTCACACATTTTCAAGAAAAGAATTTTCTCGGAGTACTTAGCTTTAAATGTCATACGAATTTATTTCCTTTTTTTTTCCCCCTTTTTTTAATTCAGTAACTGATAGGTCAGGTAGCAACAGCCTATTTTTAGAGTTATTCAAGATGTCCAATTGGAATATTTTGTATTCTACTACTTCTACCTTTGCCAAAATAACTGTTGAGGAGAAAATTTTCGATGCCTGGTACCTACCTCAGATGCAAGTTTTGGGAACTTTCAGTAAGAATGAGTCAGACATTTCTCAAAACTTAGTAAAGGGAAAAAATATTTTTCTCATAGTTAAATAGTAAGAACAAAACCAACCAAATATTCTCTTTTCTGAGAATATTTTAGTGTCACTGTGGTTTGAAGCAGAGACATAACATTTGGCAGGGTAGTGATTTGTGCCAAGGGATATGTTTTTTGCTTCCTTCTAAGAAAATGTACACATACATAGCAGGGTAATGAAGATTTCTGTTCACTCTTGCTCTCCCTGGATACCTGCTTAGAGTTTGTCAGTAAATTCCCAGGTGAATCCTTATGCATTGATTATCCCCACCCCTTCACAGCTCAAACGTGGCATTCAGCTCCCACATATTAACCTCATACTCATTCCTCCAAGCTTACCCACCCATTGGTACAGCATCTGAGTGGGACAAACCCTGCAACGTCTGCTCTGTGCTGCTGATGGTGGCTATGGTCAGGAGCTGGGACACTGCCTGTGGGCAGCGGGGAGGAGGAGAAGGCAGTGACCTCAAATGGAAAGAAGCAGAGTAAAAGGAGAAGTTGTATTCTCTGATGAAGCAAGATGGATGAAGAAAGGATGAGTCTTGAGTACAACAACATTAAAATCAAGACCTAAAGGGTGGAGGACAGCAGAGCACAGAAGCAGCCAAAGAAGGGGAAGGAGGTAAAATGACAATAAGAGATGTGAAGGGAGGGAAGGACAAAACCAGGGAAGGAGGATGCTAATGGAGCATCATCATCATTACTAATGAAGCAACTGAGGAGGAGGTAGTTTGGAGGCAGTGAGGGTGCAGAAGTCAGCCAAGGCATTTTAGACTGAAAAAGCAGATGGGGATGGTGTAAAGAACGAGAGGGTTAAGCAGAAAAGAGGCAAGAGTTTCAGGACGTGAACCTTAGAACACACTTCTCTGGAGAATTTGCATCTGCTACTCATGAATCTAAGATTATCTATGTAATTAATTGATCTATGTGAACTGCACTAACTTCCAGTCCTCCTCAGTTCCTTATTCCCCTTGACTCTAGCCCTCTGCCAATCTGGCAGGCTGCTGTCTCCTGCTGACAAATCTTCTATGCTTAAGTCAAGTGGTAGAGGATGTGCTATGAATCTAAAGAGCTGAACCTTCTAATGACCCATTAAAAGAAGAAATTTGAAGGCAGCAGGATGGGAGAGTTCACCTTTCACAAGAATTTATACATAAATTGGCTTTAAATGTTTGCATTCCCAAAAAACTATATTAAGAGAATGGCAAGACTGCCAAGTCAATTGCTCAAAAATTAGTATGTCAGAATTAGTGGTTTCTGTGCCATTTTAGATTTTATATACAGTACTTAGTTACATGAATGCTTAATTTTTTCTCCAGAACCTTTCCTCTCACTATGCACAGGATCTGAGGAAGAACAGGAAAAAAGAAAGGGTGATTACATCCAGAGCTAAGTAAATGCCTACACCTGAGAAGCGGAGCATATCCTAGACTCTGCCACAGAATTCTTGTGAGATCAGGCAAATTATATGAACTAGTGAATGTTAGAAAAAAAAAAAAAGAACATATTACAGTCACAACCTTGAGAGTTAGAAAATAAGGAACCTCTTTGTATTAGGTTTGGGAGGGACTAATCTCAAGAACTGCTGAGATGAGAGTCAAAATGCTATGAGTCCAGCTGGCACTTACGACTATAAGGGCTTCTCCTTGCTTCCCTGTCTTTAAAAGAGATATAGTAACATGATACCAACTATAGGAATATTGTAAAAACAAATGAATTTATTAGAATAAAAGCTTAGTGTCAAGATTCATAATCTTTTCTAGGCTTTTAGATCCTACTGAAGAATCTAACTGCTTGGGGTTTTCAGGGTAGGAACCCAGAGGAATTATTTTTTTAACTAGTCCTAAGCACCTAACAGTCAGTTTTCCTAGCTAACTAGCTAAACTTTTATGGCAACAATTAGCAGATAGAAATTCTTCTAGAGGGCGTGACCTATGAAAGCATTATAGAAATGACCATGAGGAAGTAAATCTGTACCTCAGTGTGGGTTTTATGGCATGCAGTAGATAAGGCACAATGGAGACACACTGACAGATGAAAAAAAGAATTTAATAACTGCTCGTTTAGTTAGTATATTGCATGAAGTGAGATATCTGAAAACTGCATACCATAAAACCATGTGTGTGACAAGTGAGTTATAAAGCATCCACACAATGGGAGACAAACCACTGTTGCATAGGTTGCCTTTCCCACTAATATTTGAATGTCTGGGTTTGTAACCTATGAAGTCTGATTTTTAATGTAACTGCACTTGCAAAAAGATGAATGGCACTTCCAAAAATCATCTCCTATG